>JBAKBP010019285.1:0-44950 GCA_037953745.1 Lithodes maja
GTACATGTTTAATATAAGGAGGTATGCATATAGATAATATTAGCGTTACATACAGATACTTAAGAATGCTGTTGCCTCAATCAATCATATACATACAGGTTAAGCCCCGTATTTTGAGGGTGTCAACAAGAATGGCTCCTTCCGGATTCCCAATATCCAATAAACCCCGCCTCACACCTCGGAGGGTTCGTGGGTTGGGCTCAATTTATAGATTTATTTTTATATATTTTTGGTTTCCTCGCTAGACCTCCATCAACCTTAAAAAGACAACCCCCTAGACCTCCCCTTCAAGATAAATTTGTAAATTTTTCTGTAGCAAAATATTCCCCGGCCAAAGACCGGTTTCTCCTAGAACTACAGGCTCGCTTACGCTTGCAAGGGAAACATTAAAATCTAAATGGAACAAAAGGTGTATATATTGACAAAGAAATGGGGTGAGAGGTCTTAAAATCGCCGAACATAAGGGAGAAAACGTACACCCTTCTCCACTTAAGAGCCCCGGACTTTGAGCGTGTCTACAAGAATGGCTCCTTCCGGCTTCCCAATATCCAATAAACCCCGTCACTCACTTCGGAAGGTTCGTGTGTTGGTAGAAAAATGGGCCTTCACTCCACCTTTCTCTACCAATTGCGTGTGTGTTGGGGGGGGGGGGCGGCGTGTGTGTGCGTTGGGGGGGGCATGTGTGTGTGTTGGGGGGGCAGCGTGTGTGTGGGGGCGTGTGTGTGTGTTGGGGGGGCATGTGTGTGTGTGTTAAAGGTGGTAGGGTTCATCTGTATGTTTATTTGTGTGTAATATAATGTATACTTCACACTACACTAGACAAGCACACCACACTTCTTTCTGTCACAAAAAACAAAAACAAATATTCGTCCCTACCAGCTGAGTCTGGCTCGGTAGTTTGTTTCTCCCCACTTGTGTTTATTCGGTCTGGTTTGAGTGTTTCGTCCCTACCGGCTTTCAACTCTGGGGGAGACTCTTGTCACAGGCATCTCTGCCTTTTGTCTCCCTCATCTACATAGAAAAAAAAAATCTTCCAGATTCACTTTAGCCCCACACATTCATATCACAATTTACATATCATTACGTCTCATTACATTGATATAATATCCTTAAACTGGCCATGATTCTGGAACATACTGTAAGTCTTTACTATTCTAATACACGAATCATATACCTTTCCTTTTAAGGGGGGTTGGTTGGCTTTTCTGACTCCCCTTCTCCCTCATGTTTAGCCCCATTAGTTTTCAATTTTAAGATGTTTGCCCCATTAGTTTTGCGATATCAAGACCTTTCAAACCCATTTCTTTGTCAATGCTAAGGCCCTTCGTACCATTTAGGTGTTGATTTTTTTTTCCTGGTGAGCGTTAGCGAGCCTGTAATTTAGGAGAACCTGGGCGCATTTTTATGCCGAAAAATTGCAAATTTATCTGGAGGGGAATCATGGGGACGTTTTTTAAGCTTGATGAAGGTCTAGGGGAAAAAATTAATTATTTAAAAAAATATAAATATACCAACCAATTAAAAAAAAATCTTTCCCCTTAAGTGAAGTCCTGTCATGGTCAGGATCGGCAACAGTTCTCTAAAATTTCCCCAAATTGCCCCACCGCCGGCAAAAAAATAATCTCTCTATTCCTTACAATGCCATTAGAACTACATAATTATGCAAATTTCTGCAGAGGAACTTTTATAGATAGATAGATAGTTATACATTAATATATATATATATATATATATATATATATATATATATATATATATATATATATATATATATATATAGAGAGAGAGAGAGAGAGATTAAATAGATATAGAAATAGACAGATAGATAGGTAGATACTGTATATATAGATAGCTAGATAGACAGATATGCAGATAGATAGATAGGTAGGTAAGCAGATAAAATAGATAGATAGCCAGAGAGATTGATAAATACTGTATAAATAGATAGATAGATAGATAGAGAGAGAGAGATAGATACTGTATAAATATATAGCTAGAAAGATAGATAGATAGATAGATAGATGGATAGATAGCCAGATAGAGAGAGAGAGAGAGAGAGAGAGAGAGAGAGATACTGTATAAATAGATAGCTAGAGAGATATATAGATAGGTAGATAGATAGAGAGATTGATAATTAGATATATAACTAGAGATAAAGATAGATAGATATATGGATAGATAGATAGATACATAAAATATATAAATAGCCCGATAGATAGATAAAAATACTGTATAAAGAGATAGATAGATAGATAAAATAGATAAGTAGCCCGATAAATAGATATAGATAGTGTATAAAGAGATAGAGAGAGGTAGCAATAAGGAAGGATAATGCCTTAACGTTGAACTCTGACAGAATATATATTACACATAAGGGAACGGCTGGCACCATACCTGAATAATACCCTCTCTATCTATCTATCTATCTATATATATATATATATATATATATATATATATATATATATATATATATATATATGTATCTATCTATCTATCTATATATATATACAGTATATATATATATATATATATATATATATATATATATATATATATATATATATATAAAGATATATATATATATATATATTTATCTATCTAATCATACATTAATTTACTAATTTATCTATCTAACCATCTATCCATCCATCCATTCATTCATCCATTCATTCATCCATTCATTCATTCATCCATCCATCCATTCATTCATCCTCCTTTCATTCATCCTTCCTTTCATTCATCCATTCACCCATCCATTCATTCATCCATCAATTCATCCATGCACCCATCCATACATTCATTCATTCATCCATCCTTCCTTTCATTCATCCATTCATTCATCCATGCACCCATCCATACATTCATTCATTCATTCATCCATCCTTCCTTTCATTCATCCATTCATTCATTCATTCATCCATTCATACATGCATCCATACATACATTCATTCATCCATCCATCCATTCATTCAACCATTCATTCATTCATCCATTAATTCATGCATCCATCCATACATTCATTCTTTCATACATACATTCATTCATCCATTCATTCATGCATCCATCCATACATTCATCCATCCATTCATTCATCCATACATTCATTCATTCATCCATCTATCCATTCATTCATCCATTCACCCATCCATTCATTCATCCATTCACCCATTCATTCATCCATTCATCCATCCATTCATGCATGCATCCATTCATTGTCATCCATCCATTCAGTCATCCATCCATCCATTCATCCATCCATCCATTCATTCATCCATTCATTCATTCATCCATTCATTCATCCATTCAGTCATCCATCCATTCATTCATCCATTCATTCATTCATCCATTCATTCATCC
The DNA here is from genome assembly GCA_037953745.1 of Lithodes maja. NCBI lineage: Eukaryota > Metazoa > Arthropoda > Malacostraca > Decapoda > Lithodidae > Lithodes > Lithodes maja. The sequence continues at coordinate 3,361 of JBAKBP010019285.1, forward strand.
ATTCATCCATCCATCCATTCATTCATCCATTCATTCATTCATCCATTCATTCATCCATTCAGTCATCCATCCATTCATTCATCCATTCAGTCATCCATCCATTCATTCATCCATTCAGTCATCCATCCATTCATGCATGCATCCATCCATAGGCTACATTCATTAATTCATGTATCCATTTATTAATTTATTCATTCTTCTGTTCATTCATTCATTTATTAATTTATCCATCCATCCATTCAACCATCAATCCATTCATTCAACCATCCATTCATCCACCCATTCATATATTTTCGCATCCATTAATTAATCCATCCATCTGTTCGTACATTCATTTGTATATTGAGTAATCCACCCATTCATCTATTCATTCATCCATCCATCCATCTGTTCGTATATTATTTTTTTAATTCAGTCAGTCAGTCATTCAGTAATTCATCCATCCTTGCATTCATATATGTATTTGATTAATAAAATAATCCATCCATTCATCCTTCTATTCCTTAATTCAGTCATTCATCATCCATCCATCTTTTCATTCATTCATCCTTCCATCCATCCATCCATCTATTCGTCCAATAATTTATCCATTCGTATGTTAATTCATTCATTTATTCACCCATTCATCCATTCATCCAATTATGGATCCAGTTAACCATCCATCAGTGTATATATATATGTTTTTCTCTCTATATCTATCTATCTATCAATAGATAGATACTTATTAAATACGTATTAAATACTTATTAAATATTCTAGAATGTGAAATAAGAAAAATTGATCTATCCATTAATTTGACTAAATCAGTATGCATGTTCTTTAAATGCAAGGATGACAAGTCAGAAAACCCAAATATGATTTTAAATTATATAAATATAAATTTGATAACTGATTATATATATCTTGGATATATTATTAATTGCAATCTAAATAATGATCTTGATATACCCCTGGGGGTCAGGGAATAGAATATGCCCCACGTGCCGTCTGCGTGTCGTAAGAGGCGACTAAAGAGGTTGGGTCGGTGGGCTTGCGACCCCCATCCGGAAAAAATATCTAAGCAAAAAAAAACGAACGAACACGCCTCGGATGCGGACGGAACCAACGTTGACGAACCACGACCGACTAAGGACATGCCTTCGGACATTCTGAGAATGGCGACATGGAATGTTAGTGGCATGAATGATGGCACAAAAGAGAGAGAGGTTCTGGAAGTGTTAGTGAATGCCAGGCTGGATGTATGTGGAATGACAGAGACCAAATGGAAAGGTTCAGATGTGAGAGAGTGGGAGTGTGGAATAGGTGTGTGTGCTGGAGTGAGTGAAGGAATAGCGAGAGAAGGTGCATGTTTGTTTGTAAGTAGCAAATGGAAGGAATGTGTAAGAGAGTATGGGTCTGTGGGTTCAAGGATTGTGTGGGTGAGAATGAAAGTAGGAATACAAACGTGGGTGATTGTATGCGTGTATGCCCCGACAGAGGATATACTTGAAAGAAAGAAAGAGGAGTTCTGGATGAATGTGGAGGCGTGCCTGGAGAAGTTTGACAAGAACGAAAGAATATTTCTGATTGGGGATATGAATGGTAAGGTGGGTGATAGGAAAGTTGAGGGAGTGGTGGGAGGGTGGGGGGTACCATCAGAGGTGAATGGGAATGGTAGTGCACTTGTGGACGTATGTGTGGGGAGGAGGCTGTGGATAGCCAACACCTTCTTCCGACACAGAATGATCCACAGGTACACGTGGAAACGGATGTTGACAATGAAGGATAAGACAGTGGTGGAACGAAAGTCATTGATTGATTATGTATGTGTGGATGAACGAATGAAGAAATCTGTGATGGATGCTAGGGTGTATAGGGGTATTGGAGGGGGTCTGTCTGATCATTATGTAGTGGTAGCTAAGGTTAGGATACAAAAGAAGTGGGTGAGGAGAGCGGGAGGGAGGCGAGAGGAGGGTGGAATGGTGAGGAGGGTGGAGAGGTTGCAGGAGGAGGAAGTCAGGGAGGAGTACAGGAGAGCAGTGGAAAGACGACTAGGTGGGTTCGACCTGGAAGTTATGGAGGAAGTGGAGGAGATGAGCAAGGTGTTTAAGGATGAGATCTGTGCAGCATGTGAGGAGGTGTGTGGAGTGAGGAGAAGAGGGAGGGGAGTGAAAGGTACAGCATGGTGGACAGAAGAGGTAAGAATAGCTGTGGAAGAAAAGAAGAAAGCATATAGAGAGTGGTTGGGTAGTAGAGGGAATGAAGATTCCGAGAGACAGAAACGAGCGAGGTACGTGGAGAGTAAGAGGGTGGTGAAGAGAGTAGTGAAGGAAAGTAAGAGAAGAGTAGATGAGGAATTTGGAAGGAATCTGAGTGTAAAATGGAGGGAGAGTAAGAAACTGTTCTGGAAAGAAGTCAAGAAAGTTAGGGAAGGTAGCAAGGGAAACAGTAAGGGTGTGAAAGATAAGAATGGGAGAATGCTAGCCGAGAAGCAAGAGAGAGTCGAAAGATGGAGGGAGTACTTCAGTGAGTTGCTAAATGAAAGGAATGAAGAGCCAGCAAACATAGCTGGATATGGTATGGGAGGGAGAAGAAGAGAAGTAGTGGAGGAGGAGGTGGGGATCAGGAGGTCAGAAGTGTGGGAAGCCATGAAAAGAGTGAAGTTGGGGAAAGCACCAGGAACAGATGGAGTGTGTGGGGAAATGTTGAGGTATGGTGGTGAGATAGTGATAGAATGGGTATGGAAAATGTGCAAACTAGCATGGGAGAAGGGGAGTGCACCCGATGACTGGAAGACTGGCATAATAGTCCCCCTATATAAGGGCAAAGGGGAAAGAGGAGTGTGTGGTAACCACCGAGGAATATGTCTTCTAAGCGTAGTAGGGAAGGTATACAGTAGGGTAGTGATTGAGAGAGTGAGAGTGAGAACGGAGAAATGGATAGGCGACGAGCAGGGAGGCTTTAGGAAGGGAAGAGGATGTGTAGATCAGATTTTTACCCTGAATTGTGTTGTGGAGAAGTATCTGGAGAAGAAACAAAAGGTGTATGTTGCCATTATGGACTTGGAGAAGGCCTATGACAGAGTGGATAGAGAAGGTTTGTGGAAAGTACTTAGAATATACGGAGTAGAGGGCAAGTTGCTGAAAGCAGTGAAGAGCATGTATGAGGGTGCAAAGGCGGCAGTACGTGTGGAGAGTGAGCAGAGCGAGTTCTTTGACCTGAATGTTGGTTTGAAACAGGGGTGTGTGATGTCCCCGTGGTTGTTTACTGTATATATGGATGGAGTTATGAAAGAAATACTATCAAGAGCAGTGGATGTTGGTGTATCGCTGAAAAGGGAGGGAATTGAGTGGAAGCTACCTATACTGCTGTTTGCAGATGATACAGTTCTGATGAGTGATAATGAATGGGAGTTGCAGGGTCTGGTAAATGAGTTTGGAACAGTGTGCGAAAAACGGAATTTGAAGGTAAATACGGGGAAGAGCAAGGTTATGGTCTTCGAAAGGGGTGAAGTCACAGAGTGTGAGGTGAAGCTGAACGGTCAGGCTATGGAGATCGTCAACTCTTTTAAGTATCTGGGCAGTGTGTTGAGTAAAGATGGGACTATGGATGAAGAGGTGCGAGAGAGGGTACAACAGGGGAAGAGGGTTGTAGGAACGCTAAAAGCAGTAACAAGAAATAGGGTGGTCAGTATGGAAGTGAAGAAGTCCTTGCATGACAGTGTGGTAATCCCGACACTGACTTACGGAAGCGAAGCATGGACGTTGGTTGAAAGACTCAGACCAAGAGTGAGAGCAGTGGAAATGAATTACTTAAGGAGTGCGTGCGGAATTACATGGAGGGATAGACAGACTAATGAGGAAGTAAGAAGGAGGTGTGGTGTGGAGGTAGATGTGCTGGAAAGTGTGAAAAGGAACAACTTGAGATGGTTCGGCCATATGGAACGTATGGAAAGCGAGAGAATGACTAAGAGGGTGTACGAGAGCGAGGTGGAGGGACAGAGGGGGAGAGGTAGACCGAATATGAGGTGGAAGGATGGAGTGAGGAACTACATGAATGAAGGCGGTGCTGGTTGGGGGGAGGGGCGTCGACTGACTGGGGACAGAGGTGCATGGGGCGGTTCGTTCGTGGCCACCCCTTCGGGGATCACGGCGTCAGGCAATAGATAGATAGATAGATATAATAAGATGCAGAAACAAGTTCTATAATGAATTGAATTGTATTCTGACGAAGTTTATTAACGCGAATACAAATGTGCTTGTTTATTTATTTCAATCTTGTTTGAATTTGTATGGGGCTGAGTTATAGTTTAACAATAAGAAATGCTATGTACCAATGAAACAATTTGGTGTTGGTTACCATAAAGCAATAAAGAAAATGTTAAATATGAGATACTGGGAGAGTAATCACGCTGCATGTAGTAGAGGTGGACTAATGATTTTTAAGCATTTTATCAATTGGATCAATATTATATTTTTGCATAGGATACTATTGAAACCATGTGCATACATTGCAAAGGGTTTACATTATTTGTTGAATAAATCTTATATTGTAAAGGATGTGGAGAGGACGCTATTGTAAAGGATGTGGAGAGGACGCTATTGTAAAGGATGTGGAGAGGACGGTATTGTAAAGGTTGTGGAGAGGACGCTATTGTAAAGGATGTGGAGAGGACGCTATTGTAAAGGATGTGGAGAGGACGCTATTGTAAAGGATGTGGAGAGGACGCTATTGTAAAGGATGTGGATAGGACGCTATTGTAAAGGATGTGGAGAGGACGCTTTTGTAAAGGATGTGGAGAGGACGCTATTGTAAAGAATGTGGAGAGGACGCTATTGTAAAGGATGTGGAGAGGACGCTATTGTAAAGGATGTGGAGAGGACGCTATTGTAAAGGATGTGGAGAGGACTCTATTGTAAAGGATGTGGAGAGGACGCTATTGTAAAGGATGTGGAGAGGACGCTATTGTAAAGGATGTGGAGAGGACGCTATTGTAAAGGATGTGGAGAGGACGCTAGTGAATGAATATGGATTTCAGAACTTAATATTAAATTATATTGAAGCCATAAAATCAAGAATTTATTATGTGCAGAATACAGAGCCCACATTACGTTAAACAATATTTGTGTGTATTATATATTTTTTTATTTTAGTATTATGTAAAAGATATACAATGTATCTCTTTTATGAAATATAACTATGAATGACTGACTATCTATCTATCTATCTATCTATCATTATTCTCCTATTAATCTCCCTCTCTCTCTCTCCCTCTGTCTACCGTTCTATTGTATGCAGTCAGAGCTTACCTTCCTGCCATTATCCTTACTTACTGCTCTCTCTCTCTCTCTCTCTCTCTCTCTCTCTCTCTCTCTCTCTCTCTCTCTCTCTCTCTCTCTCTCTCTCTGACGCAAAGCCAAAACTACAACGCAAAGCCAAACAGTTAATCAAACAAAGTAAAAACACGCTAGAATTACATGTTGCAAATAAAAGTAAGACAAACCCGAATTTTTTTTTGTTTAGTTACATCAGGAAGAAGAAAGTGTTAATTTCAACGATGAGAAAGGAGATTACATCAAAGATGAAGCAAACATTTGTAACGCTCTCAACACCTTCTTTGCATCAGTTTTTAACAACAGAATACCTTAGTAACATCCCTGTGATCCCTATGATATGAGCTCGCCTAGAGTTCTAAAGGAAGCTAAGTATGAGCTCTCCAAACCACTGACATTGCTCTTCAAAAAATCCATACAGTCTGGGACTATGCCTGATCAATGGAAGCTCGCCAACGTAGCATCGATATTACGAAAAGGGAGCAAATCCTGACCTAGTAATTATCATCCAATTAGCTTAACCTCAGTTGTATGTAAAATGCTAGAAACACTCACTCGTAAATAACTTAGAGGAAAACGACATACTTAGAGATACTCAAAATGGTTTTCGTAATAAACGCTCTTGCTTAGCAAGCCTCTTAGACTTCTTCCACGATATCCTCAACTTATATGAAGAGAATCAAGCTGTAGATATATATATACTTAGATTTTCAAAAGGGTTTTTGACAAAGTTCCCCACAAACGTTTATTGATAAAACTGAAAGCGCATGGAATACAAGACGGTGTGTTGAAATGGATAGAAAATTGGCTCACTGACAGAGAGCAAAGAGTAGTCATAAACGGTAAAGCTTCCAAATGGATCAATGCAAGTAGCGGGGTACCCCAGGGTTTGGTACTGGGGCCAGTTCTCTTCCTACTTTACATTAACGACATAGATGAGGGTCTCACAATCTCAAAGTTTGCTGACGATACAAACATTGCAAATAGGTACTTTCAAATGAACATGTTAAAGATATACAACATAATCTACGTTGTCACATTACGCTCAAATTTGGCAAAAATGTGTTTCAATGCGGATAAATATAAAGTACTCCATATCGGACACCGAAATGAGAAAGCAAACTATTCAATGAATGGCACCCAGCTTAAGAGTGTTGACAGAGAAACTAATTTGGGAGTAACAATATCGAGCAACCTAAAACCGAGTCAACAACGTTCAGAAGTTGTTAAGAAGGCAAACAAAACAATTGGCTTTATAGGCAGGTCATTTGAGCATAAATCCAAAGATGTAATCCTAACTCATTACAATTCCTTAGTCCGCCCTCTCCTGGAATATTGCGTTCAATCCTGGTGCCCTTACTACCAAAAAGATATAGACAAACTAGAACGAGTTCAACGTAGAGTTACCAAAATGATACCATGCCTAAAGAACAAATCATAGGATCTTAGAGAATTAAATACCGGTATATTTCCTTTAACCCCGCGCAAATTAAGAGGCGACTTGATTCAAGTTTTAAAAATAATTTAAGGCTTCGACAATATGAACTGTAATATATATTTCACTATCGACCAATCAAATTACGCACGGGGAACGATTGCAAAATTATTGGTAATTTTTTTAACTCACACGAGTCTAAGAATTTCTTCTTCTATCGAGTTGTCAACTTGTGGAATGGGCTTCCCCGAGATGTCATAGACTGCAGCACCATTGATTCTTTTAAAACTTCGCCTAGACAAACACCTTGCCTTAAATCCACGACTGACTGCATTTGTAAATGAATACATTATTTTTTGTGTCCTCTATTGTATATATTACTAACAACTGTTCCCTACTAACATCTCCTAACCCTGCCACGGACATTTGTCCCAGGGCAGTCTTCCCTTTCCATTTTTCCCTTACCCACTCTAAACTACTGTTTGGACATTATTTTGACCATCAGTGTTTTGGAAGGCAAGCAGCCTTGAGGGGTCGCTGGCCCTGTTGTTGCTTGATTTCCTTTGTACTCACTCTCTCTCTCTCTCTCTCTCTCTCTCTCTCTCTCTCTCTCTCTCTCTCTCTCTCTCTCTCTCTCTCTCTCTCTCCCTCCCCCTTGTGTGTGATGGTTGATACCTGACCAGCTCTTCCAGCTGCCCTGCTCAACTCCCCAAGTACCCCGACCCCACAGCTGCTACCTACCTACTCACTACAGTAACACGCTAAGTTACCCAGTCCAGTGTTTATTTATTTATTTTATATTATTTATTGTTCACCACAGAGATATTATGCCACCAAAGAGATACAAAACTCTATGTTGTGGGGAGACATTTTTAAGCATGGTTTCCCAGACGAAAAATGCTTTAAGTGTCTAACTGGTGAGAAATTCCAGTTCCTTGAGCTTACACTAGAGGCATACAAAGGAGAAGTGAGCGAACTAAAACATGAAATATGTTTACTCAAAGAGCAACGTAACAGCCCCAACCTTAACAAACAAAACATCCCCATTTCGCACCCGCAGGCTGATTCTAGAGCTGCCTTCCAGGTAGTCAGAGGAAATAAAACAAAACAGACTGCCCCAAAGATAATCACAATCCCCCTTGCTAACAGATATGATGTACTAGGTAACAGTACAGATGAGGCCGCAGGTGCAGACAATGCACACAAAAGTAAAGTAACGAAAAGAAAACCGTATCAAGAGTCCAAGGCTACACTGGTTAGCAAAAATGAAAAAGTCACAAATAGTTAGTGACTCGCTCTCACGTGGACAGGGGGCCCAATGGGCTACATTAGCACCAGGTAAAAGGTCCGTCAAAGTCATACCAGGTGCTAAAATTACCCACATCACCAACGACATCAAGAAGTCCCAAATCAAATAAAGTACTTGCCTAGTTCTCAGTGTAGGGAGTAACGATGCCTACGACGGGGGTAACACAAGTAGCAAACAAATAATGACCAAATATGAAACACTCATCCAAGAAGCAAAAAATAAAACTAAAAATTGTATCATACTAGGAATCCCTCCCCCATGAAAGAAAGCAGTTACAGTAATCTCAGTGCCAATGACATCAACGAGTCCCTAATGCCCCTTTCACACATACAGGACTCGGGCGCCGAATGCAGCAGAAAGCAACCGAGTAGCGACTCTGCTGCATGCGGCATCAAGTCGGCACCTATTCCTACCCATGCGGCTGTAGTCGTCTGTAGTCTGGTGAAGTCCGGGCAATGCGTGTCAAGTCGCGGTCCGCGACGAAAATGTTTGTCAGTTTTGAAATTTGGGCCAGACTTGAAATTTGTCTGGTGGATGCGGGGAGTAGTCTGCTCTAGTCGGCGCTAGTCGTACCAAGTCTTCTGTATGCGGCTGTAGTCCTTGTGTATGTCGGCTCGAATTGTGTTTCATGTGTAGCATAAAGACTACTGCCGCATACACCAGAGTACAGCCGCCGGACACGAGTACAACCGAAAAAGTCTGCTGAAGTCTGTTGAAGTCGTGTGCATAAATTTGCATAAATTTGCATAAAAAAATTAAAAATTATTAAAAAATATGAGTCATACGAGTACAACAGACAACAGCGGAATTCATCCGCATGCAGCCGCATACAGCAGACTCCAACCGCATTGACAGGAGTGCAGACGTATGACAACACCCGGAACCCAATGTGGCACAAGAGTCGAGCCAACTTGACCGGACAAGTAACCGACAACAGAAAACTCCAACCGACAACACAAAAGTCGAACCGAAAATAGACGCATCCACCAGACAAAAAATACTAGACCTTTTTCCCAACAGAACGGCAACACGGCCCCTATATAAAGGCCCCAGGCAGCGCACTCCCCAACAGTCTTCAATGAGAGCACCAACGACGCACACCTACCACCCTCACCCTCGCCGCGCCTCTACCCTGACCTCTACGCTCACCTATACCGCCTTTACACCATGCCTGGACCCAGTCGAACACCAAACTCCAGGAAGTCACAGAGTCCACAGAAAATCCAGAGGCAAGAAGACGACAACCGATTGGAAGACTTCTTTGGAGACGAGACCCAGATGAGTGAGGAGGAGAGCATGGAGATAATCCAGGACAGCCAGCCTCCACGCCAAACACCCCCCGCTGCCAAGCGGCAAGCACCGCCACCAGCTCCCGCCAAAACCAGCATGCTACCGCCAGGGAGCAGCCAGGACACCCAGGACACCCAGGACACCCAGGACACCCAGGACACCCATGACATCGAGGAGATCGACATCGAGGCGGCTGACGAGGCCTCCCCAGATACGATTATCTACGGCGTCAAATCCAAAAGAACAATAACGAGGGTAGTGTTGCGCCCCGAAGACGAGGTCGCCGTGATGGAGTGGTTGCGGGCACATACATTCATGTATGATAAGCAGGCCCGAGAATTCAAGGACTCTGACCGGAAGTGGCGCCTGTTTGAAAAGAAGGCCAAGACTCTGACCCCTCCAATAAAAGGTAAGTTTTCCCATATTGATACGTGAAATGTTATATTATTAATATTTACGTTGTTTAGCTGTGTTAGTACAAATTTGTATGTGTTGTGATGAATAGTGACACTGTTTACCTGGGTAGATACCTGTAATATTGAGTGTTATATAGACATTGTTGTGTGATATATACGTTTCTATTATATGTGATTTTGTCTTGCAAACAGGTGCTCAGCTGAGGACCTGGTGCGACAACATCCGCTCCAGGTTTGGCAAGTTGACGGCAAAGAAGAGTGGTGCTGGGGCTGAAATACGGTACAGCGACCGTGATCAGTGGATCCTTGACCAGGGCAGTTTTTTCAGGGGGCACATTGTGCGAAACAAGCCTCGTAGCACCGGTAATGTGAGTGTTTATTATATATGTTATTCAAATTCAGCAATACTTATTTAATCATTTCCAATTATTCCATTTAGGCAGTGTTTATGTTACATTTTGCTGTCATGTTATGCATGCTTTGTGGTTTCAATGAAACAATCTCCATAGATTTTTTATTTTAATTAATAATTATTTATTAACATAATTGCAACACCAAACTCCTACCCCCAAATGCCATTCATAACACTATAACACATCACAACTCACCACATTACAGTAAAAATATTACATCCGCCTTCCTCCGATAACACAGTTCATATACCAGGCCGCATCACAACATACCATTATAAAATAATTTTCTTGTTTTCACCCCAACAAACAGTTCCCACAGCATGCCTCATCCGACACCAACGACGATGCGCCTGAGCTGGACGACCCTGTACTCGACACCAGGACAGAGGCCGAGGACTCTGCGTCTGGGGCCTCCCAGCACAGCACAAGAACAGGCACCAAGCGGCAGAAGGCTTCAACCAGCTCCGCTGAAATAGAAGAGGTGAGAAAAATTATAGAAATGTGCATATGCAAAGAAATGAATGTAAGGTGTGGAAAGGTAAGACAAGTTATATAATGTTAAGAGTTGCTCTGGACTGCGAATGCGCCACTCCCACTGACACGGTAAGGCAAATATTGACATGCGCTACTAACTTCATTGATGATGTAAACTAAACATATTTTATTAACATGTACCTATTATGTAATATTCCTAATACATATCTTACAGAAATCTGGAATGCAGATGGAGATTTATGTTATTTATGAGTGTGCATTGCATAATTATCCTGACGCTGTCTGATAATAATCAACTTTTTGGACATCTCTCTTTATAGATACAGCAGACGGTGACCACCTTCCACAAGGACATCACTGAACTCCGGGAAAGCGTGAAGACAGGAGGTGGACGCATCAAGCCTCATGTTTCCGCGTTCCTGGCCTACCTTGCGGAAGTCATGAATGAGTGGTCTGCCGATGACTGCAACACGGCTCAGCAGGAGATGACTACCTACGTGCTGCAGATGGACAAGATGGTGCGGCAACGGGCTTCGGGGGCAACTGCAACCCCAGCGAGTGCGGCACCACCCCCCGTCCAAACTCCACAACCCTCCGTCAGCGTCCAACTTGCGCCCCAGGTATACCAACAACGTGTGCCACAGCTGACTCCACACCTGGGCCAACCTCTTGGACCGGCCCCACAGTTTACGCCCACCTTGTGGGGCAGCTCCACCCCCACATATGGGACACACCTCGCGGTGCCCGCCACACCTGGGCGAAGTTTTCAGAGGCAACTCTTTGATGTGAGTCTCAACCTGGACTCCCCAAACCCAACACTACACACACCGCAGCACGAGGGGCAGTAGAGAATTTCCGTCCAATGTTAAGTTTAAAATAAAATTCTGTTGTGAATAATGTGTTTAGAATTCCAATCCCATATGCCAGTAATATGTTATAAAACAATAAATAATACTTATCTTTGCTGAAAATAGTATCTAGTAATAATACCCAAAAATATGTCCTTAAATAACATGGCAGTCAAATATTTACGACTTGACATTCATTCACAAAAGTGACTACTAAATAAAATATAGATGAATAAAATAGATGTTGAAAATATAGATGAATGTAATATATGTTTTCTAAAATTAATATACACTCATCATATACAAATGCCCGCGACGGCAATAACAAAGCAAGAAAGTAATAGCCTGATACGTATAAATATGAATATATAATAATAAAATATAAGTGACGCATGACAGTTACATAATAAATGACTGAATGTCATGGAAATACTGAATAATGAAATAATATGCGAAAGCAAATGACTGAAGACAAGTAAAAAGGAAAGTAATAATTATTAATAAGAAACGTATGAACATATCAAATTTGCAAATGATATGGACAATGGCACGCATGATTTAATTAGAAAGAGCTGCAAATTAGGTCAGTTAATATAACATTAAAATACACACAATCATCGTACCTTCATGAGTCACTGAAGCGGCTATCCTGCCAGCTCACACTGCCCCGGGTTGATGTGAAGTAGTCTGCCATGTAGCGACGCAACTCCTTTGCGTAATTAGTAGCCTGGTTTCCGGTCAGTGGCATGAGCGGCTCCAGCTGGTCACCATCCCTCCAAGACCCTGGCGTCACCCTGTGGGTGACTGGGTTCTCCCTGTCAAGGAAGCCAACGGGGTGGTGACTGGGGAAACGGCGACGGATGAGGTTGTGTAGGCAACAGCATGCCAGCACCACAGACTCCACTCTCTTGGGTTGCAGGGGAATGGTGGTCAGCAAACATCTGAACCTGGAAAATAGGGAGACACAAAACATGGTTATTATCAAATACATGCCTCTGCAAAGAGAATTAGTTAGCAATGCAAGTGTATAGCCTTATTAATGGCATTAACCCCACCAAAATTAAAAGATATTTACCTGTTAGCCAAGATGCCAAAGGCATTTTCCACCACCCGTCGAGCCCTGGACAACCGGTAGGAGAAGATCATCTGACCCATGTCCGTTGAGCGATGTGGGAATGGTTTGAGTAGCCAGGGTCGCATGGGGAATGCGTCGTCAGCTAACAGGAAGTAGGGCACAGGCCTGGCACCAGTGTGTAGGGGTTGAGGAGGCGGAAGTCCCAGGGTGTTGTTCTCCAGGCCGGCCCTGATAGGTGTCTGTGCAAAGACACCACCGTCAGACCCCGAACCAGTGGCACCCACATCGCAGTACAGGAACTTGTAGTCAGCATCCACAACTGCCATAAGCACAATAGAGTGGAATCCCTTGTAGTTATAGTAAAGGGACCCAGCATTGGCAGGGCAGCGAATGGCTATGTGCTTACCATCAATAGCACCAACGGCGTGTGGAAACTGCCAGCGTTCTTCGAAGAGGTCAGCACATTTCTTCCAATCTTCGGGGGTCTTGGGGCATGGCAGAATGAGAGGGTGGTATTCTTGGTAGATGGCCTCACAGGTGTCAGGAACCAGCAGTGAAATGCTGTTATGGGCGACGCGGAAATCATAGGAGAGTGTTTGATATGAATCACCAGTCGCCAGGTAGCGCAGGGTAATGGCGAGACGAAGGGCAGGGCTCAGGGATTTCCGCCAGAAGGTGTCCTGTCTCTCTATCCTGGGTGTTATCTTCTCCACCATTTCCCAGAACATGTCCACGTCCAACCTGGTGAAGTTTCTGAAGCTGCGGTGGTCTTCGCGCATGAACTCATGCATGATATTCTCGTAGTGGCCATACATTGGCCGCCGCAGGAGCCAGTTCCGCGTCCACACTGACCTCCTCTTCCTCCTTCGTTGTTTAATGGCTATTTTCAGAGCCAACAGATCAACCTGGAGAGTTAAATCCATGGACATGGTCGCCAGGTATATGTCTATATTTTGGCGCTGGGAGGGTGTAATGAATACGTGCGCATCCATGTTGTGTGGTAGAGTGTCACCGTAGCTGTTGACGTAACGGTGGAGTCGACTGTAATGATGTTCAGCCCTGCTAGACCGCCCCTTTTTATACATCCGCTGGCCACACAACTTGTGTGTGTCGGCTTTATGCGGGTGTATGCGGTTCGACTCTGAAGTCGATCGGCTGTATTCTGGAGTCGATCGGCTGAAGTCTTATAGATGCGGGTGAAGTCGGCATGTAAAAATGACCGTTATTTTTTTTTTCGGTTCGAGTCTCAAGACTTCTCCGGAGTCAAGACGACAACGTCGGCTGTATGCGGCTGTAGTCTGGTGAAGTCCGTTGGATGCGGCATACCGAGCCAACTCCAAAAGTCGGGGGACAAAAACGCTACTCTGCTGTATTCGGCGCCCGAGTCCTGTATGTGTGAAGGGGGCATAATGCCCCTTTCACACATACAGGACTCGGGCGCCGAATGCAGCAGAGTAGCGTTTTTGTCCCCCGACTTTTGGAGCTGGCTCGGTATGCCGCATCCAAAGGACTTCACCAGACTACAGCCGCATACAGCCGACGTTGTCGTCTTGACTCCGGAGAAGTCTTGAGACTCGAACCGACCAACAAAATAACGGTCATTTTTACATGCCGACTTCACCCGCATCTATAAGACTTCAGCCGATCGACTCCAGAATACAGACGATCGACTTCAGAGTCGAACCGCATACACTGGCATAAAGCCGACACATACAGGTTCTGTGGCCAACGGAGGTATATACGTCCTCGCCGAAAAAACATCGTAGCAGCGAAACGACTGCACCTATGGCTTTCATATTTTTACCACATGTACCTTACCCTTTTGGCTACCCACCACAAAAATCCCAAATCCCTCCTCCTACCCACACGCTGACTGTCGGTCCCGTCAGAAGGAAAAAAAAAAAGGAAAATATGTGGCGGCGAAACGACTGCACCAATCGGTTCCATATTTGTGTGACAAGTCCCTTACCCTTCTGCCTTCCCCCCACCACACCCCCAACTGCCTCCCACCACCCACTTCCAGCGTATCCGTACGAAGAAAAGGAAAAAAAGGAAAATCCGTGGTGGCGAAAGTACCTCACCAATCGGCTTCATATCTGTAACACAAGTCAATTACCCTTCTGCCTTCCCCCCACCACACCCCCAACTGCCTCCCACCACCCACTTCCAGCGTATCCGTACGAAGAAAAGGAAAAAAAGGAAAATCCGTGGTGGCGAAAGTACCTCACCAATTGGCTTCATATCTGTCAAAACACAAGTCAATTACCCTTCTACCTTCCCCCCATCAACCCCAAAACCACCCTCCCACCCATACATTCCGATACCATAAAAGTCTCTGTAGTCTATAGTGTCTTTTCAGCTACTTTCGGGACCATCGGGGACCTGTTTTCTGGCGAGGGGAGTGTTTTTTTTACCATTATCCTTCCTTTCTCTCCCAACTTGATAGATTTAGCCCCCCCCCCCAAAAAAAAACAAAAAAAATCTGGCACTGGCAGAAGCACACGTCAAAATTGGCTGGTACTCAGCGGGTTAAATGAGAGGGAAGAGAGTAGGAAGAGAAGAACAGGGGGTAGTAGGGAGGTAGTGAGGGAGGGAAGAGGTGGATGAGAAGAAGGGAGGAGGAGGAGAAGGGAGGAGAAGGGAGGAAGGGAGGAGAATGAGAAGGAGAGTGGAGGAGGAGAAGGGCCTTTGTTGTTCTATTGGGTCCTGGCATGGTGTACAGGCGGTTGAGGTGCGGGTAGAGGTGTACGTCGTGGGTGATCTCGTCGAATACTGGGTCAAGTGCGCTGCGTGGGGCCTATATATAGGGGCCGTGTCGCCCTTCTGTGGTTGGGAATTTTTTTTTATTTTTTTTGGTCAGCTTGATGCGGCTGTTTGCGGTTCGAGTTGGGTGTTGTCGGTTGGATGTTTCTGTTGTCTGCTCAAGTTGGCTCGACTCTTCTGCCATATTGGGTTCCGGGTGTTGTCATACGTCTGCACTCCTGTCAATGTGGTTGGAGTCTGCTGTATGCGGCTGCATGCGGCTGAATTCCGCTATTGTCTGTTGTACTCGTATGACTCATATTTTTGCATAATTTTTAATAATTTTATGCAAATATATGCAAATTTATGCACAAGACTTCAGCAGACTTTTGCGGCTGTACTCGTGTCTGGCGGCTGTACTCTGGTGTATGCGGCAGTAGTCTTTATGCTACACATGAAACACAATTCGAGCCGATATACACAAGGACTACAGCCGCATACAGAAGACTTGGTAAGACTAGCGCCGACTAGAGCAGACTACTCCCCGCATCCACCAGACAAATTTCAAGTCTGGCCCAAATTTCAAAACTGACAAACATTTTCTTCGCGGACCGCGACTTGACACGCATTGCCAGGACTTCACCAGACTACAGACGACTACAGCCGCATGGGTAGGACTAGGTGCCGACTTGGTGCCGCATGCAGCAGAGTCGCTACTCGGCTGCATTATGCCCCCTTCACACATACAGGACTCGGGCGCCGAATACAGCAGAGTAGCGTTTTTGTCCCCCGACTTTTGGAGTTGGCTCGGTATGCCGCATCCAACGGACTTCACCAGACTACAGCCGCATACAGCCGACGTTGTCGTCTTGACTCCGGAGAAGTCTTGAGACTCGAACCGAAAAAAAAAATAACGGTCATTTTTACATGCCGACTTCACCCGCATCCATAAGACTTCAGCCGATCGACTCCAGAATACAGCCGATCGACTTCAGAGTCGAACCGCATACACCCGCATAAAGCCGACACACACAAGTTGTGTGGCCAGCGGATGTATAAAAAGGGGCGGTCTAGCAGGGCTGAACATCATTGCAGTCGACTCCACCGTTACGTCAACAGCTACGGTGACACTCTACCACACAACATGGATGCGCACGTATTCATTACACCCTCCCAGCGCCAAAATATAGACATATACCTGGCGACCATGTCCATGGATTTAACTCTCCAGGTTGATCTGTTGGCTCTGAAAATAGCCATTAAACAACGAAGGAGGAAGAGGAGGTCAGTGTGGACGCGGAACTGGCTCCTGCGGCGGCCAATGTATGGCCACTACGAGAATATCATGCATGAGTTCATGCGCGAAGACCACCGCAGCTTCAGAAACTTCACCAGGTTGGACGTGGACATGTTCTGGGAAATGGTGGAGAAGATAACACCCAGGATAGAGAGACAGGACACCTTCTGGCGGAAATCCCTGAGCCCTGCCCTTCGTCTCGCCATTACCCTGCGCTACCTGGCGACTGGTGATTCCTATCAAACACTCTCCTATGATTTCCGCGTCGCCCATAACAGCATTTCACTGCTGGTTCCTGACACCTGTGAGGCCATCTACCAAGAATACCACCCTCTCATTCTGCCATGCCCCAAGACCCCCGAAGATTGGAAGAAATGTGCTGACCTCTTCGAAGAACGCTGGCAGTTTCCACACGCCGTTGGTGCTATTGATGGTAAGCACATAGCCATTCGCTGCCCTGCCAATGCTGGGTCCCTTTACTATAACTACAAGGGATTCCACTCTATTGTGCTTATGGCAGTTGTGGATGCTGACTACAAGTTCCTGTACTGCGATGTGGGTGCCACTGGTTCGGGGTCTGACGGTGGTGTCTTTGCACAGACACCTATCAGGGCCGGCCTGGAGAACAACACCCTGGGACTTCCGCCTCCTCAACCCCTACACACTGGTGCCAGGCCTGTGCCCTACTTCCTGTTAGCTGACGACGCATTCCCCATGCGACCCTGGCTACTCAAACCATTCCCACATCGCTCAACAGACATGGGTCAGATGATCTTCTCCTACCGGTTGTCCAGGGCTCGACGGGTGGTGGAAAATGCCTTTGGCATCTTGGCTAACAGGTAAATATCTTTTAATTTTGGTGGGGTTAATGCCATTAATAAGGCTATACACTTGCATTGCTAACTAATTATCTTTGCAGAGGCATGTATTTGATAATAACCATGTTTTGTGTCTCCCTATTTTCCAGGTTCAGATGTTTGCTGACCACCATTCCCCTGCAACCCAAGAGAGTGGAGTCTGTGGTGCTGGCATGCTGTTGCCTACACAACCTCATCCGTCGCCGTTTCCCCAGTCACCACCCCGTTGGCTTCCTTGACAGGGAGAACCCAGTCACCCACAGGGTGACGCCAGGGTCTTGGAGGGATGGTGACCAGCTGGAGCCGCTCATGCCACTGACCGGAAACCAGGCTACTAATTACGCAAAGGAGTTGCGTCGCTACATGGCAGACTACTTCACATCAACCCGGGGCAGTGTGAGCTGGCAGGAG
This sequence comes from Lithodes maja, assembly GCA_037953745.1. Classification (NCBI taxonomy): domain Eukaryota; kingdom Metazoa; phylum Arthropoda; class Malacostraca; order Decapoda; family Lithodidae; genus Lithodes; species Lithodes maja. The sequence goes on from JBAKBP010019285.1 coordinate 21,261, forward strand.
AGCCGCTTCAGTGACTCATGAAGGTACGATGATTGTGTGTATTTTAATGTTATATTAACTGACCTAATTTGCAGCTCTTTCTAATTAAATCATGCGTGCCATTGTCCATATCATTTGCAAATTTGATATGTTCATACGTTTCTTATTAATAATTATTACTTTCCTGTTTACTTGTCTTCAGTCATTTGCTTTCGCATATTATTTCATTATTCAGTATTTCCATGACATTCAGTCATTTATTATGTAACTGTCATGCGTCACTTATATTTTATTATTATATATTCATATTTATACGTATCAGGCTATTACTTTCTTGCTTTGTTATTGCCGTCGCAGGCATTTGTATATGATGAGTGTATATTAATTTTAGAAAACATATATTACATTCATCTATATTTTCAACATCTATTTTATTCATCTATATTTTATTTAGTAGTCACTTTTGTGAATGAATGTCAAGTCGTAAATATTTGACTGCCATGTTATTTAAGGACATATTTTTGGGTATTATTACTAGATACTATTTTCAGCAAAGATAAGTATTATTTATTGTTTTATAACATATTACTGGCATATGGGATTGGAATTCTAAACACATTATTCACAACAGAATTTTATTTTAAACTTAACATTGGACGGAAAATCTCTACTGCCCCTCGTGCTGCGGTGTGTGTAGTGTTGGGTTTGGGGAGTCCAGGTTGAGACTCGCATCAAAGAGTTGCCTCTGAAAACTTCGCCCAGGTGTGGCGGGCACCGCGAGGTGTGTCCCATATGTGGGGGTGGAGCTGCCCCACAAGGTGGGCGTAAACTGTGGGGCCGGTCCAAGAGGTTGGCCCAGGTGTGGAGTCAGCTGTGGCACACGTTGTTGGTATACCTGGGGCGCAAGTTGGACGCTGACGGAGGGTTGTGGAGTTTGGACGGGGGGTGGTGCCGCACTCGCTGGGGTTGCAGTTGCCCCCGAAGCCCGTTGCCGCAGCATCTTGTCCATCTGCAGCACGTAGGTAGTCATCTCCTGCTGAGCCGTGTTGCAGTCATCGGCAGACCACTCATTCATGACTTCCGCAAGGTAGGCCAGGAACGCGGAAACATGAGGCTTGATGCGTCCACCTCCTGTCTTCACGCTTTCCCGGAGTTCAGTGATGTCCTTGCGGAAGGTGGTCACCGTCTGCTGTATCTATAAAGAGAGATGTCCAAAAAGTTTATTATTATCAGACAGCGTCAGGATAATTATGCAATGCACACTCATAAATAACATAAATCTCCATCTGCATTCCAGATTTCTGTAAGATATGTATTAGGAATATTACATAATAGGTACATGTTAATAAAATATGTTTAGTTTACATCATCAATGAAGTTAGTAGCGCATGTCAATATTTGCCTTACTGTGTCAGTGGGAGTGGCGCATTCGCAGTCCAGAGCAACTCTTAACATTTTATAACTTGTCTTACCTTTCCACACCTTACATTCATTTCTTTGCATATGCACATTTCTATAATTTTTCTCACCTCTTCTATTTCAGCGGAGCTGGTTGAAGCCTTCTGCCGCTTGGTGCCTGTTCTTGTGCTGTGCTGGGAGGCCCCAGACGCAGAGTCCTCGGCCTCTGTCCTGGTGTCGAGTACAGGGTCGTCCAGCTCAGGCGCATCGTCGTTGGTGTCGGATGAGGCATGCTGTGGGAACTGTTTGTTGGGGTGAAAACAAGAAAATTATTTTATAATGGTATGTTGTGATGCGGCCTGGTATATGAACTGTGTTATCGGAGGAAGGCGGATGTAATATTTTTACTGTAATGTGGTGAGTTGTGATGTGTTATAGTGTTATGAATGGCATTTGGGGGTAGGAGTTTGGTGTTGCAATTATGTTAATAAATAATTATTAATTAAAATAAAAAATCTATGGAGATTGTTTCATTGAAACCACAAAGCATGCATAACATGACAGCAAAATGTAACATAAACACTGCCTAAATGGAATAATTGGAAATGATTAAATAAGTATTGCTGAATTTGAATAACATATATAATAAACACTCACATTACCGGTGCTACGAGGCTTGTTTCGCACAATGTGCCCCCTGAAAAAACTGCCCTGGTCAAGGATCCACTGATCACGGTCGCTGTACCGTATTTCAGCCCCAGCACCACTCTTCTTTGCCGTCAACTTGCCAAACCTGGAGCGGATGTTGTCGCACCAGGTCCTCAGCTGAGCACCTGTTTGCAAGACAAAATCACATATAATAGAAACGTATATATCACACAACAATGTCTATGTAACACTCAATATTACAGGTATCTACCCAGGTAAACAGTGTCACTATTCATCACAACACATACAAATTTGTACTAACACAGCTAAACAACGTAAATATTATTAATATAACATTTCACGTATCAATATGGGAAAACTTACCTTTTATTGGAGGGGTCAGAGTCTTGGCCTTCTTTTCAAACAGGCGCCACTTCCGGTCAGAGTCCTTGAATTCTCGGGCCTGCTTATCATACATGAATGTATGTGCCCGCAACCACTCCATCACGGCGACCTCGTCTTCGGGGCGCAACACTACCCTCGTTATTGTTCTTTTGGATTTGACGCCGTAGATAATCGCATCTGGGGAGGCCTCGTCAGCCGCCTCTATGTCGATCTCCTCGATGTCATGGGTGTCCTGGGTGTCCTGGGTGTCCTGGCTGCTCCCTGGCGGTAGCATGCTGGTTTTGGCGGGAGCTGGTGGCGGTGCTTGCCGCTTGGCAGCGGGGGGTGTTTGGCGTGGAGGCTGGCTGTCCTGGATTATCTCCATGCTCTCCTCCTCACTCATCTGGGTCTCGTCTCCAAAGAAGTCTTCCAATCGGTTGTCGTCTTCTTGCCTCTGGATTTTCTGTGGGCTCTGTGACTTCCTGGAGTTTGGTGTTCGACTGGGTCCAGGCATGGTGTAAAGGCGGTATAGGTGAGCGTAGAGGTCAGGGTAGAGGCGCGGCGAGGGTGAGGGTGGTAGGTGTGCGTCGTTGGTGCTCTCATTGAAGACTGTTGGGGAGTGCGCTGCCTGGGGCCTTTATATAGGGGCCGTGTTGCCGTTCTGTTGGGAAAAAGGTCTAGTATTTTTTGTCTGGTGGATGCGTCTATTTTCGGTTCGACTTTTGTGTTGTCGGTTGGAGTTTTCTGTTGTCGGTTACTTGTCCGGTCAAGTTGGCTCGACTCTTGTGCCACATTGGGTTCCGGGTGTTGTCATACGTCTGCACTCCTGTCAATGCGGTTGGAGTCTGCTGTATGCGGCTGCATGCGGATGAATTCCGCTGTTGTCTGTTGTACTCGTATGACTCATATTTTTTAATAATTTTTAATTTTTTTATGCAAATTTATGCAAATTTATGCACACGACTTCAAAAGACTTCAGCAGACTTTTTCGGTTGTACTCGTGTCCGGCGGCTGTACTCTGGTGTATGCGGCAGTAGTCTTTATGATATACATGAAACACAATTCGAGCCGACATACACAAGGACTACAGCCGCATACAGAAGACTTGGTACGACTAGCGCCGACTAGAGCAGACTACTCCCCGCATCCACCAGACAAATTTCAAGTCTGGCCCAAATTTCAAAACTGACAAACATTTTCGTCGCGGACCGCGACTTGACACGCATTGCCCGGACTTCACCAGACTACAGACGACTACAGCCGCATGGGTAGGAATAGGTGCCGACTTGATGCCGCATGCAGCAGAGTCGCTACTCGGTTGCTTTCTGCTGCATTCGGCGCCCGAGTCCTGTATGTGTGAAAGGGGCATTAGGCTGCATTCGGCGCCCGAGTCCTGTATGTGTGAAAGGGGCATAACAGTTGGTGGGCAGACCACCTTGCTATGTTGTGTGTTTGAAACATATGTTTTTGTGTTGGGGCAAGTGGTGTATTTTATTTATGTTTGGTGTTTGGTAAGCTAGCTAAGGATCTAAGGTGTGATTATTATTATTATTATTAGTAGTAGTAGTATTTTATTATTATTATTATTATTATTATTTTGTTGTTATTTTTTTTATTTTTTTTTTAAATGAGTAAGAATTGATTAAACCTAATGGAGGCTTTTAATAATGCACTCGTTTCCAGGGACTACCGCTCGAAGAGGACATTGAAGTCAAACGGTTGGTTAACCAATACTTAATACACTGAACATAAACTGTATGTTTTTTGTTTTTTTGTTTTTTTAATGAATTGGCTGTGGTTCTTCTGTGTTTATTTTATTTAGACTGCTTTTAAACCAGTTGTTGAATCTTAGATTTGGTTGTTGTGCATAATTTTCCTTAATTTTCTCTAGAGGGGGGTCTTGTGATAGTTCTAATTTATGCCATACTTTTGTTGCTTGTCTATGGAGTCGGACATTTAATGGTAGTGTGTTTGTGTAGTCGTGTATTTGTTGTGTCGTCATTGTATAGGGGTATCTTTGGTTTGTGGCGAATCTTAGGGCTTTGTTTTATGTTTTTAGTAATCGTGTGATTTGGGGTTTGCTCATGGTGTGTGTGGGAATAGGGGGTATTCTAATATTGGGATTACATAAGCTTTTACAAGGTGAGTTTTTATTTGTATGTTCATATCTCTGAATCTGAATAGTTTGCTCAGAGCTGCCATGGCTAGGCTTTTTCTTTCTGTGATGTGTTGAATATAGCCTTGGGTAGTTATGTGTAGCCCGAATATTTTTCCTTTCTGTGCATCTTCAATTCTGTTGTTATTTACATATATAGGTGTTTTGTTTTTTGCTCCTAGTTGTAGTATTGTACATGTGTTTGTTGGTTTTTATTTTCCATTCTTCTTCATATGTATTGATTGCTTCTGCTTCTCTTCCTGTTTTTCTGGCTATGATTCCCTTTGAGGGGCCTTCATAACCAATGATTTGTGTGATGTCGTCTGCATATGTGATGTTTGTGCCTGTTTGTGATGATGGTATGTCATGTGTGTATATTTGAATAGGCTTGGGGAGAGGACTGATCCTTGTGGGACACCGCAGTTTATTGTGATGTTGTTACTCAAGACTGTCTTTATTTTTATTTTTGCTGTTCTGTTATCCAGGAAATTGCATAACAGTGTTTCTGTGAGTGGGGGTAAGCCTATATTGAGTAGTTTATATTTTAGTCCTGAGTGCCATACCTTATCAAAGGCCTTGGATATATCTCTCAGGACTATGTGGCATTGTCCTTTGTTGGCTTTATTTTTGGCTATTATTTCTGTTGTCAAAGCTAGTGCCTCCTGTTACGACCGGGGCTCGTATAAAACAAGGGCTCTTAATCATTGGACTAGGAAAGCACACAGCCACAACGGTAACACTAGATCCAACCCCTGAACTTATAATGCCGGCGCACAAAAACACCTATACCCTCCAGAGTTAAATCTGCGATAACGGGGTATCCTATAACTCAGTATAAGTGCACTACTACTACAGGCTGATGATCTCTGATACAGCCTGATCACAACAACATACAATTACGGTAATAAGGTATACTAGGAAAAGATAGAGATCTTAATTAAATCACTCCAATGATTTAATGCAAACTAGAAGAAAGTATATTTAAAGTTACTCTAAACAATAATGAACTGTGTTCCGGCTGGATCGGCAATACATATTCGGGATTCTTGATCGTAGGACAGAAATGGCTTATGTGACAACGACACGCTCGATTCCACTCCCAAATACTATATGCTCCAGACAACAAAAGCACCAACGCCCTACAGAGTTATCGTCTATGGTAACGAGGTACCTTAACTCGGCGAAAGTGTACAACAGGGGTAGGCTATGAGGCTAAACTCCCTCAGACATTTATAGGTTACGTTATTACTAAAGAAATGCAATACTCAAGAAACTACGGTAATATTAAGCCTCTAATAATGTAGAATAGAAGCAGGCTAAAGGTATGACAGTGAAATGCTAAATGACAAATGTACACGCCTACTTGAAAGCGCGTGCACTAGAATAACTGTCCCCTACTAACATGCACTAGCATGTAGCATACAAGATGTTCATGATCCAGTAGATACCTAATAATACACATGGAAGGAACATAAATAGTAGTCACTTATTGTAATAATGAATCTATACTTGGAATAACTAAAAGGTTGCAGGCAACAGTACTGCGCCGGTAGCCTACTACCGCATAGGCTACTTCGCTTCTCTCACTCTGTCTCCCCTCTGAGTCCGTATGCGCCCTACGCAACGGAACTCCGGACACAGCAGCAAAACGACAGTGCAGTTAATTGATACATGAAAGTATTAATAGTGTTGTCTTGTGTGTGAGTAATGTGTATTGTAAAGTGTTACATACATAAACTTAAAGAGAGCTGCAATGCATAGTAAAATAAAGATATCACCCACTCATCATCCCCATGTGTTCTAGCTAGCAGGCCAAGTCACAGGAACAACGAGTCCCAGCACCGAAAGCGAGAACCCAGGAAAAGACTGTAGAGAACACAAGGACAGATAAATTACGTTACTCTACTATACCGGCACTACGAGCGAGCTGTAGTCTCTGGTACTGCACTCGCTCCTGGCTCGGTAGGCAAATCAAGGCTAAGTCCTCGCCCCTCTACAGACAACTCCTGGGCATGGTCGGGCTCTTACACATGGCACTAGTCTAGTCACAAATTGGATGATGAGCTGGGCATATAACTCGTGAACATGTAGAACGTTCACCAACTATCCTCATCAAGAAGATCGCTGTTCACATTAACCCCTTAAATCTAATACATGTAAATATATGCTTGTCCTAAGAGTAATACGAGAGGTGAGTGCTGAAACTCCTTTAGGACCTCAAGGGAAGGTTATGCATTTAAATAGAGAGAAGAATGAAATGAGAGTAATGTCGTCAGAGAGAAAGAGTGCAACCGTGAGAAATTGGGAGAGAGGGCAAGGGATGTTAGAATCTCAAAGGTTCTAGGCAACCTGGTCATAGAGCACACAGCGAGCCTCCAGGCAATGTGCTGTACGACAACATGGGCAGCCCAGGCAGCATAGGCAGGCGGCAATGTACTACCAACCCTGTCGCACCTAGCTATAAGCGCAGGGCTGCCAACCGGTCCATACGTCTGGCAACCACCCCCCCGGCAGCGTGGCGCACCGCTACCCTCTCGCTCTGAAGTCCAACTCACTCTCTCTCTCTGAATTCCCACTGTCTTATCTATCAACTTCTCTATTGATACTACATATTAAATGGAAGGTCTCGACATGGCTTAAAACAAAACCCACCACTGGTTAGCAAATGACGAGACCTTTGCAGAGATACAAAGAACATAGTTATACGTTGTCACACTCAATATAAGCAGCCAGCACGGTACAGCGCGGTACCGTGGCGGTACAGTGGAGTACCAAGGAGTACAATCAGGTTACGTTGCCACGCACTGGGTGCGTCACAGCCCCCCCAAGATTTTAGATAATCGACCTTAGAAGCATTATCAAAATCTGACAGGCAACCAACCGACCTGCTACCCTTAGCTGCCACTAATTGCAAAAGGTGCACAACAACTGAAGTGTGAATTATACATAAAACACAATATCGCATGCATCATGCTACAACAATAAAGACTTACAAAACCAAAAAAAAAAAATTCTCGTTTATTTTATTGTTTTTATAATCTTTTTGGACGGCGTTATGATAGCCTAATTTTACTCCTGCTCAACCCACACACCGTGCACGACTATCCTGGATCATCAACCCTTGATAGACAATCTGCTATCACGTTCTCACTCCCGGCAATATGCTGAATGTTGAGATTATACTCTTGGAGCATTAGGGACCACCTGGTCAACCGCATATTCCGATTGTGAAACTGATTTAGGAATTTCAAGGGATGATGGTCCATATAAATCGTCACTACCGGGCCGTAGGCTGGAACATAAACTTCGAAATGTTTGAGCGACAAGACGATAGCAAGAAGCTCCTTCTCTATAGTCGAGTAATTCCTTTGTGCCGAATTAAACTTGCGAGAAAAGAAGCTCACTGGGTGTTCCAAGCCCTCGGAATCAGTCTGCAGTAACACTGCCCCGGCACCCACACCGCTGGCATCAGTCGCCAGCTGAAAACTCCTGGAGAAGTCTGGGGCTCTCAAAATCGGATGTGTACACAGCAGGTGCTTGACTAGGTCGAAAGCCCTCTGACACTCCGCAGCCCAACAGAACTTCACTGACTTCGACAGTAGATCAGTTAACGGTGCTAAGACAGTAGAGTATCCCCGGATGAAGCGCCTATAATAGCCTATCATACCTAGGAACCGCATGACCTGGCGCTTAGTGGTGGGCCTGGGAAACATATTGATAGCCTGTATCTTGCTCAGGGGGGGGCACACCCGGCCTAACCCGACCACGAAGCCAAGATACTGCACAGTAGCCTTTACAAACTCGCACTTCCTCAGGTTCACCACCAGCCCAGCATCGTGCAACTTCCCAAACAGGGTCTCTAAGTGCCTTAGGTGATTTTCAAAATTGTCATCATACACTATCACGTCATCAAGGTAGACCGTGCAGTTAGGGATTTCGTCACAAATATCGTTCATCAGCTTCTGAAACGTGGCAGGTGCGTTCTTAAGCCCATAAGGCATTACGTTACATTGGTAGGTCTTGCCATCTACCACAAAACCACAAACTTGCTTAGCTCGGTCCGACAGGGGTACTTGCCAGTAGCCTTTTACAAGATCAATTTTAGTAAGGTACTTTGCATTCCCTATCTTGTCCACGCTGTCGTCAACTCGAGGCAAAGGGTAAGGGTTGGTAGTGGTCAAGCCATTTAGCCTACGAAAATCTATGCAGAACCGCACCTTGCCGTCAGGTTTTGGCTGCAACGTGACGGGTGATGTCCACTTCACATAACCTTCAGTGATCATCCCTCTCTCAACCATGTACTTTAACTCCTCCCGTAAAGCTGGCAACTTTACCGGGGGCACACGGTAGGGCACTGACTTGAAGGGCACATTATCACCGACGTCCACGTCGTGCGTTACCTGAGTAGTGAGACCTGGGTGTTCGGCGAAAACAGAGGGGTATGACCTGAACAGGCCTAGGACAGCAGCACCCTGGTGCTCAGGCAGGTGACTTACAGCTTGCCTAGCCTCTTGTTCAGTATTCCCCGCCCACTGTTCCGCGGAAATGACACAGTCCCAGCTATCCTCCTCAGCAGCATGACTGTCCCCACCTCCTTCTCCACCCTGGCTGCTGCAGGCCAGCACAGGGACAGTGAGAGGCTCTGAGGGGCGTCTCACATACTCTTTCATGAGGTTAACATGACATAACTGATGTTTTTTTCTACGGTCAGGTGTTGCAACGAGATAATCAAGGTCGGACAGTTTCTTAGCCACCACATACGGCCCAATAAACTTGGCAGAAAGGGGGTGTCCAGGCAAAGGTAAAAGCAACATTACCTCCTGACCCACCGAAAACTCCCGAAGCTTCACCTTGGCGTCATACTGGTGCTTCATGACCGCCTGTGCATTAACCAAGTTATTACCTGCCGCTGCCATGCAACCTATAAGTCTCTCCCGGCTCTCCAGGATATATTTAAGTACAGACCCCGGCTTCTCTTCGCCCTCCCAGATCTCTTTCACCATACTTAAAGGTCCTCTCACATTATGGCCAAAGACTAGTTGATTTGGACTGAACCCCAGGCTCTCTCCTGGGACTTCACGTGCAGCGAACAGAACATACGGCAGACCCAAATCCCAATCAGTGTCATGTTCTGCACAGTAACAGCGTAGCATACTCTTCAGGGTCGAGTGCCACCGCTCCAAGACTCCCTGACTCTCGGGATGGTAGGCCGACGACACTACAGAACATATACCGTGCAACTGAAGGGTTTGCTTGAACAATTTGGATGTAAAATTGCTCCCCTGGTCTGACTGCACCTCACGTGGAAATCCATAACGGGAACAGAACAATAATAAGTTTTTAACAACTGCCTTTGCCGAGCCGTTTCTCATGGGGTATGCGTCCGGGTATCTCGTAGCCACATCCATGATTGTCAACAGGAATTTATTGCCACTACTAGTAGGCGGGAAAGGGCCAACCAAATCTACTACAACTTTGCTGAACGGAGGCCCGGTGACAGGTATGGGAAACAAAGGTGCCTTCGGGATGGTCTGGTTAGGCTTCCCCGTTGTCTGGCAGGTCGCACACCCAGCCACCCATGCACAGACATCAGCCTTGACCCCAGGCCACCAGAAAAACCTGCCCAATGCCGCCAATGTTTTTGTTACCCCCAAATGACCCGCCACCGGCACATCATGCGCCAGACACAATAAGGACTCTCTATACTTATTTGGAACAACCACCTGGTCTACTACCCTCGCACCGCCCTCCCACTTCGATTTGGGGTCTAGAAATCTGCGGTACAATATCCTGTTGAGCCTAAAGAAATCTCCCGGCTTCGCATCCCCATCTTCCTCCAACTCTATGGCACCATTGCTATAACGAGCTAGGCTAGCGTCTTGCAGCTGCTGCTCACTAATGTCCCTGGGCGTCAATGCATCAAGATGGTTTTGTAATAAGACATTACCCCGGCTAGTAGGCTCTACTGCCTTAGTGGCTCTCGCTACAGCTCTTGCCTCACGCGAAGTCTTACCCAACTCTGCCTTGTTACACACCATATCTGGGCCAGAGTCAACTCCCGTGTTTATTATAGGTCCAAGTACCGAATCACCGAGAAGTGCAGCAGAATCAATGTCCCTTTTCCTGCCCTTAGCAACCTTCTCCTGATCCTTCCTCCACTGTCCCCGAGGTTGAGTGCTAGGCTGTGCAGGAGCCGCAGAGCGAGATCGGGTTACCACACAGGCCATCTCATCCTGTTGGCACCTCCCAACCCATTCCCGATTCTCACCATCCACGTCGGCCGCCCTCTCGGCAACGACTAAGGGTGGAGTCCCGGAAGTGGGCACCGCAAAGTCGTTGCCGAGAAGAAGGTCGACGCCCTCAACTGGCAAACACTCAACGATCCCTACATCCAGCTCCCTGCACACCTCTCCCACTCTCAACTCCAACCTCACAAGTGGGTATGACCTCGTAGCATTTATACCCTGCACCACAACAACTCTGGCCGCATTTATCGGTTTCCCTGTGAAGTTCCTCAACAAAGTTTGCGAAGCCCCCGTATCCCTCAGCAAGTCAACCCTCCGTAGTTCACTCCCCCAGCTCACAAACCCGTGTCCCCGATGGTTACAGAAAGTGTCCCGGACAGGTGTCGAGCCTTCCGTACGCTTCTTTACCGCGTGTGCCTCAGCTGCTGACAACCTACCCCGGGCAGTTGCTGCAGCCTTCAGAGACACACCGATACTGTGAACCAATGACACCGGCTTAGCGGGAGTGTTACTAGGGCACTCACGTGAATAATGGCCTAGCTTCTGACATTTGTAACATTTCACATCCCCAATGGGCTTCTTCCCTTGTGCGGGCGAAGAAGGGGCCTGACCTTTAGTAAACGGGAGAGGCTTGTGTTTGTAGGTGTTATTAGGTGCAATGCATCTAGTGTGGTTATGTGTGTCATAGGATTTGTTATTATCGAAAACTCTGGTGGGTGGGGTATAGCGCCCCTTCTGCCCTGACTCAGCCCTCTGAGCGGCACCGCAACCACGAATCAATGATAATCTGAGGTCTGCCATCTTGGCAGCCTCCTCTACTGTCTTGGGACATTTTTCCTTAATGTTCAGCGTTAGATCGGTTCCAGTACATTTGTAAAACTGTTCCAGATAGAAAAGTTGCTTAATTTCCTCAGCCGACTCTGCGTGCTCGGACCGAAACCAGTTATTACCTGCATCTGTTAAGTCCCGTGCGTGCTCCATAAAACTGACGTCGCTCTTCTTATTCACGCCACGGAACTTCAATCTATAAGTTTCGGGTTGCAGTTCGTAGGCCCGGAGCACAGCCTCCTTCACCAGTCCATACACTACACTCTCGTCCAGTGACAGTGCATCGTAGGCTTTCAACCCCTTACCCACTAGACGTGATGAAACTAATGCTGCCCATTTAACCTCCGGCCAGTCATACTCACGACACTTCTTTTCGAAACGAGCAAAAAACTCAGTCACTGCTGTCTCATCAAATGCGGGTACTAACTTAATTAAATGCGAAAGTGAGTCTGTAACCCGGTGCCCACCACCGAGATGACGCCCCGTGGTCTCTACTCTAGACTTCTCGACATCCATTTCAGCCTGGTACCTGGTTGCATCCTGATTGGCTTGGATTCTAGCAACCTCTATGCGTTCTATACTAGCCTGTTGTATCTGAGTCTCCTGCAGCTTAAACTTAGCTAGTTCTAGCTGAAATAACATCTCAGGAGACAGGCCTGGGGGGGGAGAGCACAAAATGGGGGATCCACACCGAGACGTGTTTACGGGTAAGCCAGCTTGCCCTTGAGAACCCTCCTGCTGCATCGTGCTAAGACTCGCTGGCTGAGGGCCCAGCTCAGGGGTAGAGTGGAATGGAGGCTTGGAGGGAACCCCCCAAGACCCCACTCCACCCACCGCCCCATCGCCATCACCCAACAAACATGCCACCAAATTCTTCTTGGGCCAACTGTCAGGACAGTCCCGCCCCAAAACCGTGGCTAAACAGCGAAGACCGTAACAATCAATAGCCTGCAGGCGCTGTTCGGTCAAAGGTGTCTGCAAAAATGCCCGGGCATCCCTCTCTCCACTTATAACACTCCCCTCCCCAAACATCTGTTGTACTTGCTGGTTACTAGGCTGTACCGTGTTATCCTCCCCCGTAAATGATGAGTCATTAGACATAGTGCTGGTTATACAATTGCTGTTCATAAAAAAAAAGAAGTGCTTATTACTAATTGCAGTCTCGACTCACAAAATGTTAAAGATGCTTGAATGACTCTACTCTAGACACCCCTAACGAAACAATCTGCAAGTCCACCAATACAATAATGACACAATAAAAAATTCCTCCAATATGCAAGAAAATTCTAGCCAGCTCTACTAGGTAGCATAGAATAGTTCTCCAAAAAACATGTGATAGGATACTACTGAATCTTGTGCAAGGTCGCCATTTTGTTACGGCTGGATCGGCAATACATATTCGGGATTCTTGATCGTAGGACAGAAATGGCTTATGTGACAACGACACGCTCGATTCCAGTCCCAAATACTATATGCTCCAGACAACAAAAGCACCAACGCCCTACAGAGTTATCGTCTATGGTAACGAGGTACCTTAACTCGGCGAAAGTGTACAACAGGGGTAGGCTATGAGGCTAAACTCCCTCAGACATTTATAGGTTACGTTATTACTAAAGAAATGCAATACTCAAGAAACTACGGTAATATTAAGCCTCTAATAATGTAGAATAGAAGCAGGCTAAAGGTATGACAGTGAAATGCTAAATGACAAATGTACACGCCTACTTGAAAGCGCGTGCACTAGAATAACTGTCCCCTACTAACATGCACTAGCATGTAGCATACAAGATGTTCATGATCCAGTAGATACCTAATAATACACATGGAAGGAACATAAATAGTAGTCACTTATTGTAATAATGAATCTATACTTGGAATAACTAAAAGGTTGCAGGCAACAGTACTGCGCCGGTAGCCTACTACCGCATAGGCTACTTCGCTTCTCTCACTCTGTCTCCCCTCTGAGTCCGTATGCGCCCTACGCAACGGAACTCCGGACACAGCAGCAAAACGACAGTGCAGTTAATTGATACATGAAAGTATTAATAGTGTTGTCTTGTGTGTGAGTAATGTGTATTGTAAAGTGTTACATACATAAACTTAAAGAGAGCTGCAATGCATAGTAAAATAAAGATATCACCCACTCATCATCCCCATGTGTTCTAGCTAGCAGGCCAAGTCACAGGAACAACGAGTCCCAGCACCGAAAGCGAGAACCCAGGAAAAGACTGTAGAGAACACAAGGACAGATAAATTACGTTACTCTACTATACCGGCACTACGAGCGAGCTGTAGTCTCTGGTACTGCACTCGCTCCTGGCTCGGTAGGCAAATCAAGGCTAAGTCCTCGCCCCTCTACAGACAACTCCTGGGCATGGTCGGGCTCTTACACATGGCACTAGTCTAGTCACAAATTGGATGATGAGCTGGGCATATAACTCGTGAACATGTAGAACGTTCACCAACTATCCTCATCAAGAAGATCGCTGTTCACATTAACCCCTTAAATCTAATACATGTAAATATATGCTTGTCCTAAGAGTAATACGAGAGGTGAGTGCTGAAACTCCTTTAGGACCTCAAGGGAAGGTTATGCATTTAAATAGAGAGAAGAATGAAATGAGAGTAATGTCGTCAGAGAGAAAGAGTGCAACCGTGAGAAATTGGGAGAGAGGGCAAGGGATGTTAGAATCTCAAAGGTTCTAGGCAACCTGGTCATAGAGCACACAGCGAGCCTCCAGGCAATGTGCTGTACGACAACATGGGCAGCCCAGGCAGCATAGGCAGGCGGCAATGTACTACCAACCCTGTCGCACCTAGCTATAAGCGCAGGGCTGCCAACCGGTCCATACGTCTGGCAACCACCCCCCCGGCAGCGTGGCGCACCGCTACCCTCTCGCTCTGAAGTCCAACTCACTCTCTCTCTCTGAATTCCCACTGTCTTATCTATCAACTTCTCTATTGATACTACATATTAAATGGAAGGTCTCGACATGGCTTAAAACAAAACCCACCACTGGTTAGCAAATGACGAGACCTTTGCAGAGATACAAAGAACATAGTTATACGTTGTCACACTCAATATAAGCAGCCAGCACGGTACAGCGCGGTACCGTGGCGGTACAGTGGAGTACCAAGGAGTACAATCAGGTTACGTTGCCACGCACTGGGTGCGTCACAACTGTCACTCCTATACTAAAGAAAGTGAACTAAAGTCCCAAAGCATCGAGCAGGAATCTTCTGAAGAAAGTCTGATGCTAGGTTAAGATGATCGTATCGGATTTTGAACTGTAGTATAAAGCAGGAACAGGATATGACAATTGTAAGGACATATAGGGTTAACTGGCACGGGAATAATAACTGCGCAATAGTAGGAACTCAAACAGCAAAAGAAGTAAAACTTCCTCATCAACGAAACAGCCTACTAGGGTTGTGCAACTCAACAACAACCTAGACTAATAAATGCCGTGAATAATAATGCATACATAACAGAGTTTATAATCTAAATCTGGTGTCTGCTAGGCGAATAAAGTCTAGCTGGGATGTAGTAGGCTAGGAAACAATGGCTGAGCAAGCGGCTCGTAGCCTAGCGAAGTCCTTAAGGCTGTGCGGCCAAATTACGTTAATTGACGGGGTGCTTTCTTGAGAGATCCAGATCGCTAGTATCTGGTTCTCTCCTGGCGACCCTCTCAAAGTCAAAGCAAACGAGTTAGCACAGTGTTGGGTGGCAGAGGCAAAAGCCCTCACTCGCAACACAGTGCTAAACTCACAAGGTACACAGTCAGAAAGACCACCTAGGCTTCCCACGTTTCCGTTGCGATTGTACAGGTTCAACAAAACCTAGTACACATGGAAATCACAACACCAGTAGCCTTATCCCAGTCTAGCATTAAATCCCCCAGCAGACCACCAAGATACAGGATGGGAGACACCGTGAGTGTGTCAACCTCTACAGACAAAATTGGTAACCCTTCCAAAATGCCTAACTAAACATGTGTTATCTGAGAGCTTCAGCATATAATACGATGACCGATATATGAAATCGTGCAGAACCAAAGGGAAGTTATGATATTAAATAGAGTAGAAGAATGAGAGGTAAGAAGTTGAGAGAGAGAGAAAGTGCTCTATAGGTAGAAGTCGGGAGACAGGGGGGCAAGGGACATGTGAAGGGTATGCTAGTCAGGAAAGCTCTGAGGAAGGAACTCCTCGGGACCCCTCCAGGATCACACACAAAGACACGGTGGTCAGCCAATCACAGGCCGCTACGTCACCCGGCAGCAGGCCTGCGGAAGGCGCCAGGAACCACCAGCCAATCAAAACCGAGAGAAAAGACCACGCGGGCCAGCAACTCCTCCGGGAGGGAGGAGGAAAAGCAACACTCACCTCCCCCACCCTGCTCGCTCGCTCTCTCTCTCTCTCCTTCACCACAATGCATCCCATGATCAACCCATGACACAAAACACAATGCATTGCCACAGGCAAAAACAAAGACCACCTCTACCCTGCCCGTGACATGACGATTCACAAGAAAGAAAGTACAACACTGTAGACAGACTGTAGCCCATTTCACCGCCCTGGCGAGCGCTAGTGGCTACCGGGAGGCGATTCTGCCAACGCTGGCAGGCATCACACTCCCTTGTTCCTCTCCCTTCCCTGAACCCGTATTGTGTTGTGTTGTATACGTTTTTTGTGTTTAGGAATAGTCTTAATCTTTCGTTTTTTTATTCTTTCATATATCTTTCCTGGCACTTCTAATAATGATATTGGTCTTTGATTCTCGGTGTAGTGTGGGTTTTTATTGGGTTTGGGAATCAGTCTGATGGTGGTTTCTTTAAATTTATTTGGGAAGTGTCTTATACAGAGTGAAGCATTTAATGAATTTGCAACAATCAATCAATCAAATGAATATAGAAAAGGTGGGTGAGGGTGAAAGAAGGGTAGTTTTTATTGGTGTAGTAAGAGAGAAAGTGTCAAAGTAGGAGGATACAGATTTTTAAAGGTAGGGGGGTGAAGAGAGGCACCACAGAGTGGGTGGCGGGAAGAGAAAGTAGGAAAGATGAAATACAGTGGAAGAGAAAAGTTAGTGGGCCATCCACCTTGCTGTTGTTAAAGGGAGATTTATTTATTTATTTATTATTATTTTTTTGTTTATTTATTCATTTGTTTGTTTTATGTCAAATCATTTTGGTTCATGTGTTCCTGGCGATGTTTGGTCAGGAACTTGTTGTTGTTAGATGATCATGGTGGTATTCGGGGATTCTGGCGGTGTTCAGGGGGGTCCATGATGTGTGTGAGGATCCCCCAGGTGTTCTGCCGTGTCCCAGGTACTTTTTGTTGTTCTGCCGTGTCCCAGGTTATGGTGTGTGGTGGTGACAGTTAGCGGTGTTTTGCTTGGCTGGTTGATGTTCTGGTGTTTTCTGGAAGCGGTGTTCTGCTCGACTGGCGATGGACTGCCACTGAGGTGAAGGAAGAGGTACTCTGTTGAAGGTGAGGTCCGCTGATGGTGTTCCGGGGGCTCAGGCAAAAGGAGGGCACACGATATTCTGTGTGGGACCCCGGTGGAGATGCCCAAGTCCCCAATATCAGCATCCCCCAGCCATCTTCAAAGCTCCTCCACCAGCCTCAGCCTCTCCATACTCCTATGGAAGAGACTCCATGATCTTCTAGACCTAGAGGGTCTCAGCTGGTGTTGCAGGAGTGGTGGTGGTGGAGAGGGTATGCTCCCCCCCTCCCTTTATAGTCCTGCCCCCTGCTCTCCCGCGCTACGATTGGCTGGTGGGCTTGCTCGGCTGCAAGTTCGCACTGACTTTTTGCTTCCTTCACCTCCTCTCTCTTCTCTTCATAGTAAGTTCCAGGAAGTTGATTCTAACCCTCTTTTGGCAGCTTACGGGAGTACAGGGCTGGCACCGAGGTATTACTTAAGGGATAATCAGAAGGAGCTCTTCGGGCAGAGAAAGAGAGTGACTTTTGAGGTGGAGTAAGAAGTCCAGCTTCGCTCTCCGATAATGGAGGCCGCTGATTGGCTGGTGGGCGGGGCGTGGCACGTTGTAGCCGTGAGCTGTCAAAATCAGCTGGCTGTGCAAGTAAGTAAAAGGGACTGCCGTGATTGGCGGAGGGTTTATCTACTTTAATTATTATTATTATTATTAGTAGTAGTAGTAGTAGTAGTACTGGTTGTAGTAGTAGTAGTAGTAATAGTAGTATTTGCACATGTATCTATTGTATAGTATTATTATTTGATAGTCATTATATGGGTGTGGGAGTGCTGTGCATGTGTCATTATATATGTGTTTGGTTATGTGTGTGTGTGTGTGTGTGTGTGTGTATGATAACAAATAATAAAGGAAGAAATTATGTAAAATATTGAAGGCTGTGAAGGAATATTACTTGTAATTCAAAGCGAAAATTCAGGAAATGGAAATAACACAAAGGAGATATTGCATGTGAAGAGAGAGAGCTAATTGAAGTGAACAAATGTAGGCACAAAGACCAAGCACTGGGACTTGCAGAGATCATTCAGCGATACATCTACAAATTAAAACATCATCACAGGAATATCAAAATTTAAAACACATTTAGATATCAAGTAGCGGTACATAAAACATATAAAATATCAATAGAGGAATATCAAAAGTAAAAAACACGGGAGAATTAAATATCATAATAAATACCGCAATCCAATATATAAGATCGGAGCTTAAAAACATCTGCATCTTGGCCAAGAATGTCAGACAGGGAAAGGAAAGTAAAACTTACAGAGCATTTGATAAAAGAATAATTACAATAAGAGGTTAGATTGTGGATTACAGACAGTACCTCGTCACACACAGAACACAACGGAGGGTGATCATTATGCAATATGTATCTGTGCGTCATATATGTGTGACCAATGCACATTGCGAGGACTACTTCCGTGCGTCTACCTAGGTGAATGGGCGATAAGTCCCAAAGCTTCACAGAAGGGTGAATAGCTTTAACCTTTTGGTTAGTGCTAGTGAGGGAAGACCACCTCAACTGCCAAATCTCTCGAATCAGCGACCGGACACTGCATTTCAAATCCTCCGAGGGGATAGAGAACCGGCCCTCACACTCTAGTACAGACTCATTTGCAGCTGTGTCAGCCTCCTCATTGCCCTGGATCCCCACATGAGCTGGAACCCTACAGAAATTAATAATGTTTTGTCTAGATGCTAAGTGACAAAGCCATGTCTGGATGTCCTGAACTAATGGGTGAACAGGGGAGTAAACTTTAATGGCAGAAAGAACACTCTGTGAATCAGTGTAAATAGTGAAATCCGTTCCAGTGGAGTTGGTTGCCACTTTCAAAGCTTGGATAATAGCATACGCCTCTGCAGTAAAGACAGAGGCAATCCCAGGCATTCGAGCAAGGAGAATGGTGTCCTTAAAAACAACCGGACAACTCGCATCTGATGCCATTTTCGACCCATCGGTGTACAATGCCGAAGTAGATTTATGGACTTAGGAGTGATCCAGAAACATGGCCTTTGCCGCACTGGAGATAATTTTGCCTTGTAACAGGGAAGAATGCATACCGATGGAGAGGGTAGAACCCACGGAGCAAACGAGGGCAACTTTACCTCCCTTATAAAAACAGAGTTCAAATGAGTGTCACTCACACTTTCATCATGTGAATCTGGAGAGGCTTAGGGAAGCTTTTACGTGCCTCATACCGTGGAAGAAAATGGCTATCGGTGACCGAGCGATTATCAGGGGAACTACGAATTGTAAACATTAAACTTAATCCAAGCTCTTCCCTACGGAGATCCAGAGGCAATTCCCCTGCCACAACATACATGCTTTCTGCAGGTGATGTACAGAAAGCACCTGTGCATATCCGCATAGCTGAATTGTGTACCGGGTCCAAAAACTATAATATAGACTTGCTTGCTGAAGAATATATCTGACAGCCATACTCCAATTTAGATCAGCACATAGCATCATAAATCCTGAGTAGGGATGAACAGTCCGCACCTCAGGACTTATTACTAAGCACTTTCAGGATATCCAAGGAATGCGTAACATGCGCCTTAAGATTAAGAATATGTTCCTTCCAAGTAAGACTGCTATCAAGAGTGAGCTCTAGGAATTTGACTGAACTTTCATATGGTAAAATATTACCATTAAGAAGGTGGGGTACAACTGAAGTTTTCTTCCTTGAAAACTGTATTGCCACTGTCTTCTGAGGGGAAAAACTGAAACCCCAGTCATTTGCCCACTGGACTGCCAAATCGATGGCTTTCTGCAAGTGTCGTCTAGCCATATCGGGATCGGCCGCTGAACAATATATCGCATAGTCATCTACAAACAACAAACTTTGCACCAATGGTTCCTTAGAAACCCTCGCCACAACACCGTTTACAGCCATTATGAAACAAAATGAGGTGAAAGAAGCAGTGAAACAAATGAGAGCGGGAAAAGCAGAAGGTTTGGATGGTATTGCTGTGGAGTGTATAAAGAAGGGTGGAGATGTGATAATAGATTGGTTGGTGAGACTTTTCAATGTGTGCTTTGTTGTGTCAATGGTACCAATAGACTGGAAGAGTGCATGTATTGTGCCGTTGTACAAGGGGAAGGGAGATCGGCAGGAGTGTTCAAGTTATAGAGGTATTAGTTTATTGTCAGTGGTTGGAAAGCTGTATGGCAGGGTGTTGATAGAGAGGATAATAAAGTGTACGGAAGTTGCAATAGGAGAAGAACAGTGCGGTTTTAGGAGGGGAAGAGGGTGCATGGATCAGATGTTTGCAGTAAGACAGTTATGCGAGAAGTATTTAGAGAAGCATAAGGAGATATTTTGGGCTTTTATGGACTTGGAAAAAGCATATGATCGTGTGTACCGTGAAGCAATGTGGAAGGTGTTAAGGATTTATGAAATAGGAGGAAATTTGTTAGAAGCAGTTAAGAGTTTTTATGAAGGGAGCAGAGCATGTGTGAGAGTAGGAAATGGCGAGTTGAGTGAATGGTTTGAGGTAAAGGTAGGTTTGCGACAGGGTTGTGTAATGTCACCATGGCTGTTTAATATGTTTATGGATGGTGTGGTGAGGGAGGTGAAAAGGAGAACTATGGGAAGAGGATTGGGTTTAGTAGGAAAGAATGGTAGAGATTGGGAGTTGAATCAGTTGCTGTTCGCTGATGACACAGCATTGGTGGCGGATTCTGATGAGAAACTGCAGCGGGTAGTCAAAGAGTTTGGTGTGGTTTGTGGAAGGAGGAAACTGAAGGTGAACGTCAATAAAAGTAAAGTAATGGTGTGTAATAGGGGAGAGCATAGGGTGAATCTAGATGTGAGGCTGGATGGGGAAATATTGGAACAAGTAGAGTGTTTTAAATATCTAGGAGGAACGATAAGCAGGAGTGGAGGTATGGAAATGGAGGTAAAACAGAGAGTGTGTGAAGGAAGGAAGGTTTTCGGAGCAATGGGAAGTATGTGGAAGACGAGAAATCTCGGAGTGAAAGTAAAAAGTGCACTGTATCAAGGAATTGTTGTGCCAACAGTGATGTATGGGGCTGAGACATGGACTCTGAAGAAAAAGGAGAAAAGAGGGCTGGATGTGATGGAGATGAGCTGCTTGAGGAGTATGTGTGGAGTTACTCGTAGAGACAGATTGAGGAATGAAGAGATACGTAGGAGAGTGGGGCAGCAGGAACATTTGTCAGCCAGAGTGGACAGAAGGGTGCTGAGCTGGTATGGTCATGTTGAACGAATGGGAGATGAAAGGCTTACAAAGAGAATATGTGAGTCAGGTACAAGGGGAGATAGAAGGGCAGGAAGACCCCCATTGAGATGGAGAGACTGTGTAAGAAAGGCTTTGGATGATAGAGGAATGACTATAGATCAGGCAGGGGAAGTGGTGGTGGACAGGAGTGAATGGAGAATGCTTGTGAATAGTTGAGTGAACATGTGGTCATTTGGAGTAAGGGGTCGGGCGCAAGTTCGACTAGATAATAGTCCATCAGGCGCCTGGCCCGGGGGGACGATTAATATGAAGGGTGTGCCTGGAAGTGTGGTGGGAGGGCTTGTGGCTTTGGCTCCGCTGCATGTCTGCCTGCCGAGATCGGAACCTCTCCGGGTGGTCAGGGGCTGGGGGAGTGCTGGAGCGACCTTGGTAACCCTGGTCTCTGGGTCTTCTCCTGGGTGACCTGGATGTGTGTGAGTTTGTGTTTTTTATCTGTGTTTATTTTTTGTTTTATGTTGTTTTTGTGTTTTCCCTGTTCTTGCTCTGTCTTGAGTCGGCTACCCCCAAAATGGGGATTGGGCCTGAGCATATAGATAGATAGATAGATGAAACAAAAAACACTTACCGCACTCCCCTGAGGAACCCCCTCATGCTGCAGAAGTTTATCAGAAAGACAATTCCCGACCCTAACTCTGATATAGCGAGTGCGTAGGAAACTCTGGATAAACAACAGCATTTTCCTGGTCAGGTATCTTACGCAATTCTTGTACAATACCAAATCTCCATGTTGAGTCATACGCCTTTTGCAAGTCAAAGAAAACACCAAGTGTATGTTTATTAGTAACAAAGTAATTCTGGATTTCGGTTGTGATACGCAAGAGAGGATCAAGGGTAGATCTGTTTTTATGGAAGCCGAACTGAACCAGGGAAATGTGGTTACCAGTCTCCAACCACCATACCAACCTGTAGTTTAGCATTTTCTCAAACAATTTACATAAACAACTGGTTAGAGCAATGGGTCTATAGCTGGAAGCAAGTTTCGCATCTCTCTCAGGCCTTAGACACTCTCCAACTCTCCGGCAATAGTGACTTACTCCAGATTTCATTGAAAATACACAACAAAAACCCCAGAAAAGCATCTGGGAGATGCTTGATCATGTCATAATGCAAGCCATTCTCTCCTGGGGCATAGGAGCTGGCATGAATGAGCTCCTGCATGGTGAAAGGTGCATTATATATTCATATTCAAAATAGGCTACAGGGGGGCAATGCCTAGTGAATTAATGGGTCAATAGGTGGCGTTCTGAGAGTGAGGGTCCGAGTCTAGGGGAAGAGACAGTGAAACGCATAAGGCGAATCACCTTCAGATATAGGGCTGCTTCGAGCCATGGGTGGGCAAGCGGGCCCTGTGCATCTTGCGAAGGCAAGATGGCGGGAATGGTTGCAGCTCAAAATGCTTCACATGTCTCACTCCCTAGACTGGAACGAGATCTCACGGGCTTCACCATTGAATGTACGGTTGAATGTACAGGCTCTCAGCCTATGCCTGAGAGAGAGTAGTTGTATATATAAATATAAAAATATATAAGTATAAGAAAGAAAAAAAAAACATGAATTTTACATCCAGACGCTCTATTAATATATTTTTGTGTCGCCGACCCTTTCATCAGCAGCCGACACTACTGACTGCTTCGTGGGAGGGTCTGGGAACAAATATGGGAAGGATTCTTGATTTAGCTTGGGATCTTGTTTTTCCTGAAATGCAACATTTTTTATGTTTGTCAAAAGGGGATGACATTAAGCAAGGAATTCCGATCTTCAGTTTTCAGGGTTTCTCTCTCTATCTCTTGAAGTTTCGGTGCCAATATTTGAATCCTCATACTTTAATGTAGTACTATTATAAAATAGCATCAATTTAAGGACCAAAAGCCTGCATATCTGGGGCTACGTAAGGCTTCAGAAGTACACTCACTCATAAAAGAAGGGTACCCCTCTGAGCGAGAGATCTAATACCTCACGCTATTTAGTTGTGGTAATACTGGCCCTCAACCATCGACGTCACGAAATGGAGTGGAGACTGTGGATTGTGGGAGAGAGTATGGAGCTGCTATGAACGAAGCAATGCTTTACTTCACACTAAAAATTGTTTTGCTAACGCTCTATCCCTCAAAAAAAAAAAAAAAATAAATAGCCTACATAAAACATAATCATAGAAAAAAAATAATGTTAGGTTGAATATCAGTAGTATACAATGTTTCTCAAATTCATTCTTTACTATGAATTTCCCAGTAGGAATGTTTTGCTACTTTGGAGATACCATCTCTGCCGGTGGTAGGGCTGAGGCCGCCACTATCACCA
>JBAKBP010019286.1:0-44948 GCA_037953745.1 Lithodes maja
CTCGCGCGCTGTGATTGGCTGGTGGGCTCGCCCGGCTGTACGTTCGCACTGACTTCTTGCTTCCTTCATCTCCTCCCTCTTCTCTTCATAGTAAGTTCCAGGAAGTTGATTATAACCCTCTTTTGGTGGTTTACAGGAGTACAGGGCTGGCACCGAGGTATTACTCAAAGGATAATCAGAAGGGGTTCTTCGAGCAAAGAAAGAGAGTGACTTCTGAGGGGGAGTAGGAAGTCCAGCTTCGCGCTCCGATAATGGAGGACGCTGATTGGCTGGTGGGCGGGGCCTGGCACATTGCAGCTGTGAGCTGTCAAAATCAGCTGGCTTTGCAAGTAAGCAAAAGGGAGCGCAGTGATTGGCGGAGGGCGTTTCTACTTTAATTATTATTAGTAGTATTATAATCAAAGCACTGTCAAGGCGTACTAACTGGTTCCTTGCTAGGTGTACTTAATGAGTGTTGTCTGGCAATATATATATATATATATATATATATATATATATATATATATATATATATATATAATGAAGTTCTTCTTAACCCATCCATTAGAGAAGTTTTCAATTAAATTAACAATTCCATCATGTTATAGCTAGAATATATTATTGACGTGGTGATGGTGGGATGCTGCAGTGCATACACATATGACAACAAAGTGTTCTTCCTCAGATAGTGTTTTTTCTCCATTCTGTCTACTTTTTAAGTACCGCTCAGCATAACTGTAAAACTTATGTACTCACTAATCATTATATTCAACCGTGTAAGTTTGGTGCTTGTATTACATTCTGGCTTCCAATTTATTACGTAGCCCTCAACCGAGGAGTTGTGAGGCCTGATACATATGCATGTCAGATAAGATGAGGGTCTACAATTATACTGTCTCAGCGTTTAGAAAAATCAATGACTTGAGTGGGATGACGTTAAAATTGAAGGGAAATACTGCCAAACACAATGAAATCGCCACAGATCATCAGTTTGGTAATGGGGTAAGTTATCCTGACGGTGTCAACAGTGAGATGTAATATGAAATCTCTGGGTGTTGAGCGTGATGGCTGGAAGACAACACAGTAAATTCTAGAGGCAGGCTGCCTCTGTATGACTGTATTTTGGTCTAACTGCACCCCATAATGCCTCGATAGCATTTTACACCTTGTGTGTGTTTGTGCATATTTATTTTACATATCTGTTTGAGTGCCCGCATATGGATAATAACATATAATGTTCTAGTTACTTATATAGCGCCATTTCTCTCGGAGAGTCAATAACGCTCTAAAATGCTTGTTATTCTGTCTGAACATACTCCAGCAAACACACACAACACCAACCTCTCTCTCTCTCTCATTCAAATTCAAATTCAATCCTTTATTAGCCTTACAATGTATTACAATAACATATTGTAGTATTATACATAACATTCAAGGCTGAGCTCGTTAAATGTAATATTTTGTATGAGCTCCATCATAATCAAATATTCTATTTTACGAGGCAGACATCAAATGTTCCGTGCTTGTACTTCGATAGTCATGATAACCATTACATATATATATTTACTATCTATTACTACGTATCTATTGATACGTAGGAGAGTGGGGCAGCAGGAACATTTGTCAGCCAGAGTGGACAGAAGGGTGCTGAGCTGGTATGGTCATGTTTAACGAATGGGAGATGAAAGGCTTACAAAGAGAATATGTGAGTCAGGTACAAGGGGAGATAGAAGGGCAGGAAGACCCCCATTGAGATGAAGAGACTGTGTAAGAAAAGCTTTGGATGATAGAGGAATGACTATAGATCAGGCAGGGGAAGTGGTGGTGGACAGGAGTGAATGGAGAATGCTTGTGAATAGTTGAGTGAAAACGTGGTCATTTGGAGTAAGGGGTCGGGCGCAAGTTGGACTAGATAATAGTCCATCAGGCGCCTGGCCCGGGGAGACGATTAATATGAAGGGTGCGCCTGGAAGTGTGGTGGGAGTGCTTGTGGCTTTGGCTCCGCTGCATGTCTGCCTGCCGAGATCGGAACCTCTCCGGGTGGTCGGGGGCCGGGGGAGTGCTGGAGCGACCTTGGTGACCCTGGTCTCTGGGTCTTCTCCTGGGTGACCTAGATGTGTGTGAATTTGTGTTTTGTATCTGTGTTTATTCGTTGTTTTATGTTGTTTTTGTGTTTTCCCTGTTCTTGCTGTCTTGAGTCGGCTATGCCCAAAATGGGGATTGGGCCTGAGCATATACTGTAGATAGATCTATTACTCAGGCCCAATCCCCACTTTTCCTTTTTGTTTGTATTTTCTTTTTCTCTCTTTTTCCTATTTTTTTTTGGGGGGGGGGGGGGGGGGGCGGCGACTCAAGACAGAGCAAGAACAGGGAAAACACTAAACACAACACAAAACAACGAACACACACAGGCAAAACACAAATTCACACACATCTAGGTCACCCAGGAGAAGACCCAGAGACCAGGATCACCAAGGTGCCTCCAGCACCCCCCCCCCCCCCCCCCCCCGCCCCCGACCACTCGGAGAGGTTCCGATCTCAGCAGGCAGACATGCAGCGGAGCCGAACCATTATATGATACCTGATAATATTAGATATACTTCTGAAAAGAAAAAAAAGTTGAGCATGTACTCATAATATTATATTTATTTCTCACAGTTCATTTGGTGGTAAATTTACTGATCCCTGTAAATAATATACTTTTTTGTCTTTAGCTAAAAGGTTACATGATTCGTTATGGACTGACTTCAACTCATCAGGAAGATTATTCCAACATAGACATCCTGCAATTGTTACAAATCTGTTACTAGCTTCAGATCCAGGTTAATGGGGTCTTAGTGAATTGTTGCTTCTTAAATTGTGTGATTGGATATTAAATATATTTTGGAAATTATTAATTGATGGCTTCTCTCTCTCTCTCTCTCTCTCTCTCTCTCTCTCTCTCTCTCTCTCTCTCTCTCTCTCTCTCTCTCTCTCGGGTTAATGGAAATATGCGAAACCAAAATAAACATATACAGTATATATAGTATACAAACCTTAAAGTGGAGGTCCCGGAAGCTCACTATTTATTTTGATATTTATGGTTCACTTTTCAAAACTTGAAACCAGATATTTTTTTCTTGCTCGGATTTCTGTATAAAGTTGGGAGACAAAACTAAAATATATATTCCATTCTGTGTAGCGAACCTGAAATTGGCAGTAAAATTATGGTCGTGGAGGTTTCATATTTCATTGGTAAAAATATGATTTATAATACACGCAGATGTCATACTATCTAGCCCACTAGTAAATATTCGTGAACTTTACCCATTTCTAACTTTGGAATTATATCTCTGGAAAGAAATTTGAGAATATATTCCATCACAAGGCATTTTCACTGTGAGCATATTTTGCAACACACATTCTCCCTCTCCTTCTTCTTTGCTATCCTTTCCTTCCACTGTCCCTTACTCTCGGGTTACCTATCTCTACTAGACTTAAGTCCTGACCACCTCGCTGGGATCGTAAGGTCTGTGTGGTCAGTGTATATATGTAAATATTCTCTCTCTCTCTCTCTCTAACCGCTGTGCAATTCCAAACCTTCCCGGCTTGCATACCGTAGACTCCTGCGAGCCTGGAAAAGGCTGCACAAGGCTGCACGTGGGCTGGACAAGCAGTGCACTACATCTTTACCAGATGCGAGCACACAGGAAGTGCAGCATGGTATAGGTAGCGCCAACCAACTTGACAATAATCTGGACCCCTTAACTTCTTATAACTCAAAATTAATGTAAGCAATCTGGCTGACATTTCTATCATTTAGGAAGTGTCCGCCAGGAAATAGGTGTGGACATTTACAGCCAAACTTGCTCAAGGCCCTTTTGAGTTACGAAGAGGTCAGGGATCGAGATAATTGTCAAACTTGTTGGCGCTACCTAGTGAGTTTAGACATGCAATGCAGCAGAGTAGCAACCTGACATGTAGCGCAGTTTTCTTCTATATTTAAAAATATTATCCAAAAGTCATTGTTAGGAGGCTACAGACACCAGCCTAACAGGACGGTACTCACGGAGAGTGCTATAGGTGTTAACCCCTTCAGAACCATGACGTCTTTCTACCTTTGATTCTGGCTAAAATTAGACGATATAAATAATGCATTTTAAGAAGTAAATAGGATAGTAAGAGGGTTTATTTTGATTGTATTTACAGCTTTGAGTTGCATAGGTAGATTATAAACTAAAGAAAATCATCTAATGGTAACTAGAATATATGATGAAAACAACGTCATGGTGCTGAAGGGGTTAAGGGTGTTAAGGAAAACGGGTACTCTTGTTTCATGACCTGGCCTCCCTAGCTGATCCTTTCCGTGCCCCACCTAAACAGAGGGCAACTCCAGTTTGCCCTATTAAAAACCGTATCTTACATACTACAATTGCTATTCAAAATTAAATAATAATGACGACACAAGTACGTGACCTGCCTCGGAGTTCCCAAGTAGGGAGGTGGTGCAGCAACGCCCCCGTTGGCTTTGCCCCCGGCGATGACCCATTAATGTGCTCTGGACTACTTACTGCTACTCTTACTACTAATTTCTGCAACATTCGTGGCCTTCCTTCTAACTCTGTTGAACACCATCTATCCTCTGGCAAGCCTGATCTTCTCTTTCTCACCGAAACCAGTTGTCTATGACTAAATGACAGCAATCTCTTCTCTGTATCCTCTTACTATTTCAATCCTCAAATCAAAGCCAAAGGTGGAAGTTGCGTGTATATACGCAACAATCTTTCTTGCTCTCGTGCTCCAAACTTTGATTTTTCTGAATTATCAACTCTCTGGATTAAGTATTCTTGTGCCTCTCCCACTAAATATATCTGTGCTGTTTATCTCTTCCCTAGTTGTACTGACTATCCAATATTTTTTGACTATCTTACTTCTAAAGTGGAACACATTCATCCCTTCTCTGAATTCTCCATCTAGGAAATGTCAATGTTCACCAACACCAATGGCTCTCCTCTCATTTCATTGACCAACTTGGTGAATAATCCTACATCTGTTCTATTCTAAATGACCTAGAGCAGTTCAGCAACCCGCCCGTATCTCGGACCGCCCTGGAGATCGGCCGAACACTCTTGACCTATCCCTATCCTCTAATCCTTCTACCTACAGTGTAAATCTTCTCTCTCCGTTGGGCTCCTCCGATCACAACCTTATATCAATTACCTGTCCTATCTCTCTGGTACAGCTTTCTGACCCCCCAAATGGTGGCGCTTGTGGTATTTCGGCGATGCCAATGTTACGACCGGGCACTCGGGTACACTAGGGCTCTTACACAGGACTCGAGTATGGCTCGCTGCCACAACGGAAACACACGATCCCAACCCCAGAGTACTGCCAGCCGAACAAAAAACGCCACTACCCTCCAGAGTTCTATCTGCTATAACGGGGTATACAAGAACTCGGTACTAGCGTTTCACACAACAGACTAATAGCAAGACGGGAGTTATCTAGTCTGGTCAACAATCAAACAAAGAAGAAAGTACTACAACACTAAAGAATAGTGTTGGCCGAAGCCGAAGTAATCCACCCTTGAACTAAGAACTTAAGAAGTCCTCCACCCTCTACTTCGGATCGGCACTATTACGTTACGTTAAACAATAGTCCTCGAGCATCAAGCAAGGAATCTTCTGATAAGTTAGATGCTTCTCGAATACTCATAAGAAATCGGATTTTGAACAGCAATTTAATGAATAACTCACTGGTAATTAAAGGCTTTAAATTGACATAAGAAGAATTATAAGAATAAGCAATAGGATATGGCAAACATTAAGAAGAAGTACTCCGACAATGCACTGGCAATAGCCTACTAAGATTGTGCTCGTGGGCCACTAATCTCTGAAGTAGCTAAGCGTGCCACACATGAAATCAATAGTGCTTAAACAATAATATACATAAGGAGAAGCTTCAATACTATACTGTATCTGCTGGTCGAGCAAAGTCTAGCTGGGATTATCTAAGGTTAAGAGACAATGGCTGAGCAAGCGGCTCGTAGCCTAGCGAGGTCCTTAAGACTGTGCGGCCAAATTACGGTAATTGACGGGATGCTCTCTTGAGAGATCCAGATCACTAGTATCTGGTTCTCTCCTGGCGATCCTCTCAAAGTCAAGCAAATGAGATAGCACAGTGTTGGGTGGCACAGGCAAAAGCCCTCACTCGCAACACAGTGCTAAACTCCCACGGTACACAATCAAAAAGACCCCCTAGGCTTCCCACGTCTCCGTTGCAATTGTGCTGGTTCAACCAACCTAGCACTCATAGGAAATCACAACTCGAGGACCCCTATCCCAGTCTAGCATTACCTAAACCAGCAGAAAACAGGAACATGAATAATAGTACACAGGGAAATACATATACGAGTGCAACAAACATCAATCAATCCTATTCTAGTTAACCCTTCCAAAAATAGGCTATCTAACAGGCACTTATCTCGTGAGAACTCAAGCGATAATACTTTGGCTGACTAAATCTGCACCAAAGGGGTCATTGAGGTTATAAAGGGTCGAGAAGGGGAGAAGATAGGCTGTTCAGAGAGTAGAGAAAGTTCACATCAGTCGGAAGAATATGGATAGTTGCAAGGGATATGAGAAGTCGCTTTGCCTGATGAGTTCTGAAGCATGGTGGCAAAAACCTCTCTTTTTATACTCGGCCCTCTAGCGGCATATCTCAAACTACTTAAGGACCGCCCACTGGCAATCATGACGTCATATTCTCTCAATCTGGGATTGACAAAGAACTTCCCACGCGCTGAAAGGGAGGAAGGGAGGAGGGAATTAGGCCTACCGGCCCGCGGGGCGTACTCACTGATCCCCCGCCACGTTACATAACTCTCTCCTCTCATCATTACATACAAGTCCCACACACAATACTTATATCTAATGATATAAAATAGAACTCGTTGACTTAGAAGAAAAACAAAATACATAATGATAATACTTATAGTACAACGGTTCACATAAACTGAGTTAGGAAACTCTACACAGACTACAGCCAAAGTTCCTGCCCCTGACGATCCTAGCGAGAGTGGGGCCTGACTGGGCGTTCTGTACAGCATGCTCATACTCGACATGCGTCACACCTCCCCCAAGATTTTACTTGCTCAACCCTGAGCTAAAATCTGATATACAGAACCCCATCAAACCCCTCACACCCAGCGACCGCATGGCACTAAAACAACGCTGAGTTTATCACTAAAACACATCTTATAAAAAAAAATTCACATTTCATAACTCCTCCCAACAATAGTAAAAGACACAATATCATGCTCCCAGAGCGAGCTTACAGCAGCTCAGCCGTTTGATAGTTCGTGGACTACTCAAACCTTATAGGCTATGACAAACTTATACAATTATCTTCATCAAAAAGAAAGAGTTTTTATATGATTTTTATATTTTAATATGTTTTTTTTCCGGCTGCACTATAAGGGCAGCCTATTTTCTTCTATACCAAACGCTCAACAATCCTGCTTTACGACCCAATACGCTGGGCTACAACCGCGAGCCAACAAGCACCAAGCGCAAAATACTACTCAAACCAAAGCAGGAGGCTACCCGTGTGTCAATTTACCCAGGATCATATACCCCTGAACGACCACATGCAACCTCGTTGTCACAACCGGCAATATGGCTTATGTCCAGGTTATATACCAATAACCTTAGTGACCACCTGGTCAGCCTCATATTCCGATTGTGAAACGGGTCCAAGATCTTGAGAGGGTAATGATCTGGGTAAACTACACCGACCGGACCATAGGCTGGAACATAGATCTCGAAATGCCCCAGCGCATCATTGTCCTTTTCACTTTCATTCATCAGGCTCTGACACGTTGCTGGTGCATTCTTAAGTCCGTCAGGCACAACATTGCACTGGTAGGTACTCCCGTCCACAACAAAACCACATACCTCTTTAGCACGCTCGGACAAAGTTACAAGCAACGACCACTCACGACATTCCTTATCCCTCAGATCCTTCGTCCACACGTAATCCAGCTCTGCTTGCACCATAGGCTGTCGAGCAGGATTTATACGGCAGGGAATTAAACTGAGCCTTGCACTATCTCCAGCCTGCATGTCGGATTCTACCCCGTACATCAGGCCTGGAGAAGCAACAAACATGCGAAAGTACTGCCATAGCCTAGCAAATAACTGCCTTGCACTGTCTCCACGAACAACATGCCTAGTGCCCTCCCACAACCCAGCCGAGACCGCAGCTTCTAACCTGTAGTCTCCCTCCTTCTCCACCTTCGTCCCTAGAACAGCCAGGTCATGAGAGGGACAATCAGTACCACCTGTGCAGTCACTCCCACAGTTCATTATAGCTAAGGCTTCCCCGCCGATACCGTACATGCGCACCCCCACATTCCTTGTGACGACATCTGCCTGCGCAGCATCACCGCTTTTAGCGACATGGCCAGATACAGTCGGTCTGTGGTAGGGCTGTTGCATTAGACTAGAGCAGCATTGGGAGGCTATGTGACGACCGGGCACTGCGATACCACAGCCGACCCTACCAATCTGCTCAATGTCCTCCTTTTGACCACCACCCTTGGCAGCCATGGGTCGACCCTGACCTGGCAACCATGCCAAGGCCTCGTCGCCCACCTTAAACCACCGAAACAACGAGGCTAACGGTCTTTTAACAGTCACATGACCTGCCTGCGGAACATCTCGCACCGCCCGAGTTGTGAGACTCAGGGGCTCGGCACGACCAGTGGGGTATGAACCGAGCTGGTACTGGAGTGCTGCACACTGCTGCTCAGGCAGGTGCTCTAGCACTTCCACAGCCACCAGACTCGTGTCCCCCGCCCACTGCTTCGCCGAGACATGACAATCCCTACTCTCCTCCACCTGTGCCCTACTGCCCCCCTCTCCTTCTCCACCTTGGCCGCGGCAGACCAACGCAGGGACAGTAGGCTGCTCAGGTGGTTGCCTCACAAACTCCTCCAACAGGTTCACATGACATGCTTCCCCGTCCTCGTGTTTAATCTCGACAGCACCATTACCACACTTCTGAACTTCCGGATCCTCCAACTGCAGTTTACAAATATCTGAGGGAACCAACCTGTCTAGATGCTTCCGAAGCAACCCAAGTCCCTCCCCAATATCAAACTGAGCAACCCTTTTTTCTCTCCGTGTGCAACGTTGCTGCCCCGGAGTCTCTTCCGGCCCTACCTCCTCACTAACTGTGACAGGTCCTGGGGCCTCTCCAGACTCCAACATAGGTGCCAATACTAAATCACCAGGAGAGCCGCCGAGTCAAAACTCTTAAAACCAACTCCAGCTTTAGCCTCCTCCTGTTGATCGTTCCTCTGCTGGTCTGAAGACGGAGGACTAGGCTGTGACACTTTATCTGCCCGAGCTCGGGTGACAACACACGCCATGGGTTGTGCCTGGCACCGCTCGACACACTCTTGTTCTCCCCCACTCACGTCGGCCGGCCTCTCGGCAACGACTAAGGGTAGAACCTCAGAAGCGGGCATTGCAAAGTCGTTGCCGAGAAGAAGGTCGACGCCCTCCACTGGCAGTTTCTCCACAATCCCAACATCCAATTCACGTGCCACACCATCCACCTCCAACTCCAACCGCACCAGCGGGTATGACCGAGTTGCATTAATACCCTGCACCACTACCACCCGAGCCGCATTTATAGGGTAGCCAGTCAAATTGTTCATCAGAGTCTGGGAAGCACCTGTATCACGCAAGACCTCTACTCCATGCTTGCGCCCCGCCCACATCACGCAACCCCGTCCTCTATGGTCGCAAAAAACATCCTGAGCAGGGTTCGAGCCTCTCAGGTGTTTCTGCATTGGCTGTGCCTCAGCCTCTGACGAACTGCCCCGGGCAAACTCAGAAGACTTCGGAGACACACCAATGTTGCAGGCCAAAGACACAGCTGCTGTAGGTGGTTTGCTAGGACAGACTCTTGCAAAGTGCCCCTTTTCATGACAAAGATAACACTCCAACTCCCCTCTGGGCTTCCCTTGGTACTGGGAAGGGCCCGGCCCCTTCTTAAATGGGACGGTGTTAGTCTTGTGGTCAGTCTTGGTATCATAGCTCTTGTACTTGTTTGCATAATGTATATCACTAACTCGGGGGGGTGGGGTGTCACGCCCCTTGTTACCTGCCTCACTACGCTGGGCAGACCCGCACCCACGAATTAATGATAGCCGGAGGTCAGCCATCTCAGCTGCCTCCTGTAGAGTTTTAGGGTTCTTTTCTTTAATAGTTAAAGTCATATCTGCACCAGTACACTTATAAAACTGCTCGAGCAGAAACAGCTCAGTCAACTGTTCGGCCGTCTCAGCTTTCTCAGAACGTGTCCAGTTAGCAAGTGCATCTTTTAAGTCCCGGGCATGTTCAAGAAAGGTCGCCTCCCTAGTCTTCGTAACACCCCGAAACTTCAATCGATATGTTTCTGGTTGCAACTCGTATGCCCGTAGGACAGCTCTCTTCAATTCTGGGTAGTCAATGCAAGACTCTAAAGGCAGTGCATCATAAGCCTTCAGACCCTTACCCGTAAGTCTTGAGGAGACCAGAGCTGCCCACTTCTCTTCAGGCCAATTATGCTCCCTACACTTCTTCTCAAAACGATTAAAACATTCTGTGACTTCAGTTTCACTAAATGCCGGCACCAATTTGACTAAGTGAGACAAGGACTGTTCTCTTACTTGGCCCTCACGGCCCATCCGAATCCCTGTCGACTCTGCACGAGTCTTATCTAAATCTATTTGAGCACAATATTTCTCTGAGTCGTACCTAAGCTCAGCCTCGTGCCTCCTAATCTCAGCCTCAATCTCCTTCTCCTGCTTCCTAGACTCAATCTCCTGCTTCCTAGTCTCATCCTCCCGCCTCCTAGACTCAGCCTCCATCTCCTGCTTCCTAGCCTCAATCTCAATTTTAGCAAGCTCGAGTTTAAATATCATCTCAGGAGACAGGCCGGAAGAGGGAGCTGCCACTACTGAAGGAGGGGGGGCAAGAACTGGGGAACCACCATACGCACCGCCCGAGGGCACTCCAATCTTCCAATGCTCATCCCTCTGTGGGAGGGTGCTAACCTCCGGTACTTGAGTGGACGGCACTGTGGGAGTCGAGTGAGAGGGGATCTGGGGAGGAACCCCCCCAAACGCCCTCTCCTCCGAAACCCCATGTCGCCCACGCAACACCCAGGAAATCAGCTCCCCCTTGGACATCCCTCCTACATTGGATAGACCCAAAACCTTGGCTATCAGGTGCAAGCCATAAACATTCACCCCAGTCAGCCTCTCCTCCGTCACGTGGTACTGCTTACTCACAAAAAGTCTAGCATCCTCCTCACTAGTTACTAACGGCACCTCCTCAAATAGCATCTCTCGCTCCTCGTCAATACTAGGGCACGACATACTGAAGTTCACCAAAAAATTCTCGAGACAAAAGTGTTAAACTCCCTTATGCAAGCACTAATTACTAAATTAACTGGAGTCTCTTAAATGCTCTCCTAATTGCCTTACAAAAAAAAATATTCTTCAATATGTACGCTAAAGTACCAACAAACAAATGTTGTACAACTCTGCAAAAAATTATACTGTTCACAAAATCCTAAGCAAGGTCGCCATTTGTTACGACCGGGCACTCGGGTACACTAGGGCTCTTACACAGGACTCGAGTATGGCTCGCTGCCACAACGGAAACACACGATCCCAACCCCAGAGTACTGCCAGCCGAACAAAAAACGCCACTACCCTCCAGAGTTCTATCTGCTATAACGGGGTATACAAGAACTCGGTACTAGCGTTTCACACAACAGACTAATAGCAAGACGGGAGTTATCTAGTCTGGTCAACAATCAAACAAAGAAGAAAGTACTACAACACTAAAGAATAGTGTTGGCCGAAGCCGAAGTAATCCACCCTTGAACTAAGAACTTAAGAAGTCCTCCACCCTCTACTTCGGATCGGCACTATTACGTTACGTTAAACAATAGTCCTCGAGCATCAAGCAAGGAATCTTCTGATAAGTTAGATGCTTCTCGAATACTCATAAGAAGTAAGTATCGGATTTTGAACAGCAATTTAATGAATAACTCACTGGTAATTAAAGGCTTTAAATTGACATAAGAAGAATTATAAGAATAAGCAATAGGATATGGCAAACATTAAGAAGAAGTACTCCGACAATGCACTGGCAATAGCCTACTAAGATTGTGCTCGTGGGCCACTAATCTCTGAAGTAGCTAAGCGTGCCACACATGAAATCAATAGTGCTTAAACAATAATATACATAAGGAGAAGCTTCAATACTATACTGTATCTGCTGGTCGAGCAAAGTCTAGCTGGGATATCTAAGGTTAAGAGACAATGGCTGAGCAAGCGGCTCGTAGCCTAGCGAGGTCCTTAAGACTGTGCGGCCAAATTACGGTAATTGACGGGATGCTCTCTTGAGAGATCCAGATCACTAGTATCTGGTTCTCTCCTGGCGATCCTCTCAAAGTCAAGCAAATGAGATAGCACAGTGTTGGGTGGCACAGGCAAAAGCCCTCACTCGCAACACAGTGCTAAACTCCCACGGTACACAATCAAAAAGACCCCCTAGGCTTCCCACGTCTCCGTTGCAATTGTGCTGGTTCAACCAACCTAGCACTCATAGGAAATCACAACTCGAGGACCCCTATCCCAGTCTAGCATTACCTAAACCAGCAGAAAACAGGAACATGAATAATAGTACACAGGGAAATACATATACGAGTGCAACAAACATCAATCAATCCTATTCTAGTTAACCCTTCCAAAAATAGGCTATCTAACAGGCACTTATCTCGTGAGAACTCAAGCGATAATACTTTGGCTGACTAAATCTGCACCAAAGGGGTCATTGAGGTTATAAAGGGTCGAGAAGGGGAGAAGATAGGCTGTTCAGAGAGTAGAGAAAGTTCACATCAGTCGGAAGAATATGGATAGTTGCAAGGGATATGAGAAGTCGCTTTGCCTGATGAGTTCTGAAGCATGGTGGCAAAAACCTCTCTTTTTATACTCGGCCCTCTAGCGGCATATCTCAAACTACTTAAGGACCGCCCACTGGCAATCATGACGTCATATTCTCTCAATCTGGGATTGACAAAGAACTTCCCACGCGCTGAAAGGGAGGAAGGGAGGAGGGAATTAGGCCTACCGGCCCGCGGGGCGTACTCACTGATCCCCCGCCACGTTACATAACTCTCTCCTCTCAATTACATACAAGTCCCACACACAATACTTATATCTAATGATATAAAATAGAACTCGTTGACTTAGAAGAAAACAAAATACATAATGATAATACTTATAGTACAACGGTTCACATAAACTGAGTTAGGAAACTCTACACAGACTACAGCCAAAGTTCCTGCCCTGACGATCCTAGCGAGAGTGGGGCCTGACTGGGCGTTCTGTACAGCATGCTCATACTCGACATGCGTCACACCAACTGGGAGGCTCTTCGTCAGTACTTCTTTGATTTCCCATGGAACGAATTTTCCGTCCATGGCACGGGACCCTTGGAGAGTGCTGAACGCATTACGGAGGTAATCCTTTCGGGCATGGGGCATACATTCCATGTTCTATTTCTCAGTCTAATGCAAAAGAAATCCAGGTTTACTCGTGCTTGTTCTACTGATGTCCGCAATAAGGATGGATCATTAACCCTTAACTGTCGGCGAGCAACATAAGTCGAGTTAAATAAAGCTGGACTATGTGGCGGCGCTCGACATAGGTCGTGTGGCAATTTCAGCACGTAATGTTGCTGAGAGAGAGAGACAAGTGGTGGCAGGAGAGTAGCGAGCGTATGACTGCTCCAGACCACCGCGGCGAACCTACTGACACGAATCCCACCTCCTCCCTCCCTCTCTCACTCGCTATATACGGAATTGTATGGGGAAAGTGCCTAATTACATGCTTTTTGCACTCGCATTGCACGGTTATTGCAGGAAAACTAGCCATCATTAAAGGATCGTTATGGTGTCATTCGAAAGCTCTGTTTATGCCCTTTCAGGGATAGATACTTGTTTTACGTTCTGGGTCTTATTTAGGCATGAAAATGATCACGTAAACAGCCCTATTTTGGCTAAAAACACCCCGCTGGGCGGTACATATAAATAAACCGCATAGGCCGCTCGTAAGGTGTTAAAATAGTAACATAGCCTTCAAACTCAAGAATCTCGTGCATTGTACTGTATGTCTCTATCTGGAATCATGCCAAATATGTTCTTCGTCTAGCCTAAAACTCTTTCATTAATTACAAATGTTCTGAATTTTCCAACTCTAACTCTTCCCAAGATATCGTCGTCTGGTAGAATAAGTGCATTACATTTGATTTGATTTGATTTGATTTGACTGGCGGGAAAAGGAGCCTGTGTAAATTTTGTATTACTGAATTAAAAATTCCCATCTTCAACATGATCAGATCTTTCTGCCCCTCTACCCGAATATGTTGATTTGTTCACCAGAGACTAAACTTCCCATAATCCCTTCCAGGAGTTGCATATTCTCTCATTCATTCTCTCTCTCTCTCTCTCTCTCTCTCTCTCTCTCTCTCTCTCTCTCTCTCTCTCTTCGTACAGTAATAATTAGGAACAATTAAGTCCAACGTCCACTTACGAGCAGCTCCTGGCCTTTCATTTCTATGTTCTTATATTCTTTTTTTCTATGTGGATGAGGGAGACAAAAGGCAAAACTGCTTGTGATGAGTGCCTCCCCAAGAGTTGAAAGAGGGCCAAAATCAAGGAATGGTCGAGCCAAAATGTCTGGACACACTAAGTTTGAAGCAATTTATATCATAGAATGAGAGAAAGAGGGATTCAGGGAGAGAGTTCCAGAGCTCAGCTGTTGAATAGAAGAAAGATTGGGAATATCGTTTCACTTTTGGATTGGAGAGTTGCACAGAGTGAGATTGCAGGACAGGTAATACGTACACTACGTAGCGGAGGTGGTATGCACTGAGAGAGCTCTGAGGAACACTGATTATTGAAATAGCAGTAGAATAGCGAGAGAGATGCAACAGTGCGGCGAAGAGAGAGTGCAGAGTCAGTGAATGGACGTGAGTTATTGAGATGAAAGGGTTTCTTTTCTACTTTGTCGGGAAGTATTGTGTGAGAGGATCCTCCCCACACATTCGAACAATACTCAATACATGGATGCACTGTGACAGTGTACAGCAGAAGAAGATATACAGGGGTAAAGAGCCCCCGGAGGCGCTTGAGCACACCCAGCTTCTGGGAAGCCGTTTTTTAGCAAGAGTGGTAATATGGTATTTCCAAGGGAGATCAGAAGGAAATGAGACACCAAGAATACTGAGAGAAGATGAAGGGTTGATTTTTGTATTGTTGAAGTATAAGGGATAGTCCTCTGCGGAGTTCTTGACCTGTAGATAAATGAAGAAATTGGGTTTTGAAAACATTGGGAGCAACAATATGTGCTCTGCCTCAAATGGAAATGGTTGATGATATATCAGAAGATAAGCGATATTATGGCTTCATCACACAAGTTTTTAAGTGATTGCTTGGTGGGGCGTTAAGGAAAACTAGTTGAATAGTGTAAGGTAAAGTCGTCGGCATATGAATGGATAGGACTGAAGGTACAGTTAAGAAGTTCACTTATATATATTAGAAAGAGCATTGGAGTTGTTAGGATGAGGAACTGAATAGTGGCCGTCCACAACCGCAGCTATGGAACGGCTAGAAAGAAATTAGAGATAAATGCACAAATACTGTAGAGGGATAGAAACCGAAGGTTGGTAGTTTAGAAAATAGAGATTTGAGTGAAACTCTATGGATGACCTTCAATATGTCTAGTGCAATAGCAAAAGTTTCACTGAAGTCACAAAAGGAGGATGACCAAGAGTTAGTAAGATTATGAAAGAAGATCACCAGTAGAGCGACCATTAAGGAAGCCATACTGGCAATCTGAGAGTAGATTCCTAGAAGAGAAATGCGTAAGAAAAGTTGAAGTAGGAATAGTTTAATAAACATTAGAGATGCAAGAAATGAAAGCAATTGGACGATAGTTTAAGGGTTGAGAGCGGTCACCCTTCTTTGGGATAGGTTGAATGAGAGCAAACTTCCAGCAAGAAAGGAAGATGTTAGAGGAGAGACAGAGATGGAAGAGTTTGTGTAGGCAGGGAGTCAGCACGGAAGTACAATTTGTTATTGCAACAGGAGGAACACAATCCGGACCGTACACCTTCTTAGTATTTAGCCCAGAGATGGTAGAAAGTACATATTTAAAAGATATGTGGGTATTAGGCATAATAGGAGAGAGGAGGATGGATAGGGAGGAACAGTACCGAAATCATCCAAGGTGGAGTTTCAAGCCAAAGTTTGTGCGAAGAGTTCAGCTTTGTCAGAGGAAGAATGATGGTAGTCTCATCAGAGTGGAAAAGGGAGGAAAGCCCTTATCTTACCAGAATGAGAGGAACTATTTTTGGAAGAACTATTGCACTGCTTAAGTAACAAGCTATCCATTATATGTAATAAGTTTCCAAGTACGACCACAGTCATCTCCTCACGACCAGTGGCTAATTCTAGTGTCAACAGTGTATACAGTAAGTCAGACAGGTTAAGTGTACAATAAAATGGCCTCATTAGCTACAATATATTATTTTCTTTTTGATAGTGTTATGTTCCACATACTGTATCTATTCCACAAAAATATCATAAATATGGGATAAGGCAAGTAATATGTGCGTTCAACCCTATTTTTAAGCAGTTTGATTTAAACAGCTATTTACAACTTGGAAAACTTTGGCCTAAATATAATACATAGACAATTTTTGCAGAGAATGATCAATATATCCAAAGAAAACAAAATAATACGACGTTTGTAATTGCAACTTAGATTCATGGTTGTGTGCTCAATTCAAAATTATGATGATTGTCTATATTATCGCACTTTTATTTGTGATTTATTTCATAAAGGAGCTGATTTAGTAGCATAATATATTTTATCGAATGAAGGTATTTTATTATTGACAGATTAGCACAATTGTAAAACCAGTGTTAAGTGCCTTTTGTTCGTTAAATCAATAATATGAAAACCAGGTGGCCCTTTACTTAATGACCAATTACCAAGTCAATACGCGGAAGAGCCGTGATTATTCTTGTAATACGTAAACACATGCTCACCTATTGGCATAAAACATGAGTTCATTTCAGTCAATCCAATTGTGTTATTCATAGGAGTTTTCACTAAACCATTATTTAATTTACAAATAAACCTAACTAATGAAATCAATGAAAGTAATGAATACATGTCGTACTCCAAGGACTCGAACCTAGGATACTCACACCGAAATACCGCACACTAAGCATTACGCTATCAAGACTGTTATTACCAAACGTGTAATTCATAATACTATATGTTGATGTTGTATTCATTATTACCAAACGTGTAATTCATAATACTATATGTTGATGTTGTATTCATTATTACCAAACGTGTAATTCATAATACTATATGTTGATGTTGTATTCATTTACATTATCTGTTGTGAAGAAAGGGAACCGCTGTGGACCTGTATGTCTTGATTTATGTCTGTCTGTCATTGTGTAAGGTATTTTGGGACTGAATGTATGGATTATAATAATATTTGGTCATGCCCTGCATTAAGTTAATGTTTTAGAACGCTTCCGCACCCCAGCTTTCCATTTATACCTCCCAGCCCCACGTGAAAAAAACTCTGGTATGTATTTTCTTAATTCACTATACATGAATGATAGCATTATGTACTCGGCAGCTTCAGTTTGTCGGTATGTGTATGTCTGTGTTTCTTCGTTTGTCTGTCTGTATGTATGTTCTATTTATATTTATGTATTATTATTTCCTTTTTTTTAATATCTAGTAATGACCAATAATGTTGTAGTATTCCCTTGATATTGTTACCAACTGAAGAATACCACATACCCGTCAGTTCCACACACACACACACACACACACACACACGCACACACATTGTAAATATATATATATATATATATATATATATATATATATATATATATATATATATACATATATATATATATATATATATACATATATATATATATATTTACATATACATATATATATATATATATACACAGTATATGTGTGTGTGTGTTTTTTTTTTTTTTTTATATATTCCAACTAGCCTACTCCCTCTCGGGCATAGGCTGAGAGCCTGTACATTCCACCGCTCAACACGGTGAAGCCCATGAGGTCTTGTTCCAGTCTGGGGAGTGAGACATGTGAAGCATGTTACGCTGGCCAGCTTGCCAGAATGTGCTTGTACTCGCTAGCGCTCGCCAGGGCAGTGAAATGGGCTATAATAATCGTAGAACGATGTTCTTTCTTTCTTAGTATTCATGATGTCACAGACAGATCAGTGGTGGTCTTTATTCTTGTCTGTGACACTTGGAAGTATTTTATATTAGTGATAGAGTATAAGATGTGTATAAGATGTGTAGTGTGAAGTTAAGGAGAGAGAGAACGAAGGAGGCAGCGAGGTGGTAATATGTGCGTGTGTATGTACGTGTGCCTCCCTCGCTCGGGCGGAGGTTCCCACGCTCTTGATTGGTCGGCTGGCCTGGCGCGTCCTATGACGCTTACTCTTCATGACATAGTGGTCTGTGATTGGGTGCCGCCGTCCTAGTGTTGGAGCTGGGGGGCTCCTGCCCGCGTGTCTTCTTCAGAGCTTGGCATAGTGTGCTTGGTCCTAGACGTCCCTTGCAATCTGTCCCCAATCTAACCCCCTGTACTACTGTTTCTCTTTCTGAACTTCTTCTTTTCCATTACTTCTCATCTTTATTCAATTACTTATCCCTTCTGGTTCTGCATACGACTTCCATAGTCGGCCAGTCGTATTACCAGCACCAGTTCTCGCATATATGTTTTGCTCTAGCTTTAGGGATTATTAGTCATAGTCACACGAGTCATATTATCATTGGGTGCTTCTAATTATTGAGTTGTTCTTTGTTACTATTTAATGCTAGACAGTGGAGGGTATCTTTAGTCGTAGTCCGAGTTATGTACATGGCAAGTCAGAGCCTGTACGACTTCGACGGAGCTAGGTGCCCGTAACCTTTGTGCATATTTTTCCTGTGCGAGTGTAGCAGTATACAAGCGAAGGGCTTTTGCCTACACTTACTTGTATGCTCGCTACCTCATTGTGTTGACCTTTGTGGAGCGCCAGGGTAAGACCAGATACTAGAGATCTGGACTTACCAAGAGAGCCTCCTAGTCACTTAACGTAACATAAGGGAAATCTGTTGAAGGGGAGACAGTAGGTTACGAGCATGCTTGCACTCTGCCTAGCCTCCTGGTACCTTTTATACCGCTGCTAGACTTTATTCGTTAGAAAGACAGCATTGTGTTTATTAACTTTAACTGTGTATGCTTTAGGAATTATTCTTGTATTATTTTAGCCTAGGTTGATGCGTGGTGCACAACCCAGTATGGCTGTTACTTTGGCTAAGGAAGTACTGTTTTGAGTGGCTATTATTAGTGCTGTCACAGAGTTGTTGCACTCCCTTGTTATATATATGTATCCTACTTATTGGGGTATTTAAGATACACGCTTTGGTGTCCTGCCCCTGCATTATTTCTGTTCTATATTAACGAGCATCTTAGAGCATCAGATGTTTTCAGAAGATTCCATATCTGTTTGCTGTAGGACTAGTCCAGGAGCTAGCAAACATTTGTATTACATCTCGATTACAAAAGGTTTGAGTACTGAAATTTATTGATAGTCTATTGGAGATCCCCAATCGGTGATTCTTAAGTTCTATAATTGGTGTA
Source organism: Lithodes maja (assembly GCA_037953745.1). Taxonomy (NCBI): domain Eukaryota; kingdom Metazoa; phylum Arthropoda; class Malacostraca; order Decapoda; family Lithodidae; genus Lithodes; species Lithodes maja. The sequence continues at coordinate 19,793 of JBAKBP010019286.1, forward strand.
TTTGGTAGTAGGAGCCCCTTATAAATAATTTCCCATAAAAGTTCTTAAACATGTATTTTTGCTTGATACTGTACATCGTTGTAGAGTTATCTGACTGGTCCCAAATGACTCATCTGAACAAATGAAACAATTTATGTTCAGACTATGCTTTGCTAATGTTGACTGTTTGACTTGCACAGGCACCTGTAGTTCAATAATTGGTAAAAAATGGCAACTTTTGTCTCAAGAAATTGAACTACAGGTGCCTGTACTAGTCAAACTGTCAACATTAGCTAAACATTGTCTGAACATAATTTGTTTCTCTTGTTCAGATGAGTCATTTGAGACCAGTAAGATAACTCTACAACGATGTACAGTATCAAGCAAAAATACAAGTTTAAGAACTCATGGAAAATTATTTATAAGGGGCTCCTACTACCAAATGCACCAATTATAAAACTTAAGAATCACCGATTGGGGATCTCCAATAGACTATCAATAAATTCCAGTACTCAAACCTTTTGTACTCGAGATGTAATACAAATGTTTGCTAGCTCCCCTACTATAATGTTTGCTAGCTCCCCTACTATAATGTTTGCTAGCTCCCCTACTATAATGTTTGCTAGCTCCCCTACTATAATGTTTGCTAGCTCCCCTACTATAATGTTTGCTAGCTCCCCTACTATAATGTTTGCTAGCTCCCCTACTATAATGTTTGCTAGCTCCCCTACTATAATGTTTGCTAGCTCCCCTACTATAATGTTTGCTAGCTCCCCTACTATAATGTTTGCTAGCTCCCCTACTATAATGTTTGCTAGCTCCCCTACTATAATGTTTGCTAGCTCCCCTACTATAATGTTTGCTAGCTCCCCTACTATAATGTTTGCTAGCTCCCCTACTATAATGTTTGCTAGCTCCCCTACTATAATGTTTGCTAGCTCCCCTACTATAATGTTTGCTAGCTCCCCTACTATAATGTTTGCTAGCTCCCCTACTATAATGTTTGCTAGCTCCCCTACTATAATGTTTGCTAGCTCCCCTACTATAATGTTTGCTAGCTCCCCTACTATAATGTTTGCTAGCTCCCCTACTATAATGTTTGCTAGCTCCCCTACTATAATGTTTGCTAGCTCCCCTACTATAATGTTTGCTAGCTCCCCTACTATAATGTTTGCTAGCTCCCCTACTATAATGTTTGCTAGCTCCCCTACTATAATGTTTGCTAGCTCCTCTACTATAATGTTTGCTAGCTCCCCTACTATAATGTTTGCTAGCTCCCCTACTATAATGTTTGCTAGCTCCCCTACTATAATGTTTGCTAGCTCCCCTACTATAATGTTTGCTAGCTCCCCTACTATAGACTACCAGTGTGTTCATAGAACATTGAAGAGTTTAGTGTTGAGTACAGACTCACACTAAAGTTAAGGTAAGCATATACTCCTTTATTAAATCTTGTTATAGTTTATTCAAGCATGGTTATTACTTAAGAGCATTTTATTAACGTAAAGTACTCCTGTTGTGAGTAGCCTTTGCCGCCACCGGAAAGCCTTTGTACAAGTGCACTAAAACCCAGATAATTGGTACCCCGTTATCCAGTAGATTAACTCTGGAGGGTTTAAGTGTTTTGTTCACCGGCGTAATAGTTCGAGGGTTTGGAATTAGCGTACCGTTGTTGCAGATATAGCCTACCATCTAGTCCAATATTAAGTGCCCTTGTTTATTTCGTAGTGCCGGTCGTAACAAGCATCCATCATGGCTCGAAGCAGCTCCATCTCTGAAGCGGCTGGTTGCTTCGCTCAAGTGCTTCACCGTCTCATCCTCCAGACTCAGACCCTCACTCTCAGAACGCCACCTATTGAGCAGTGTGTGTGTGTGTTTGATTGTAGTTATATATTTTCGTGTAAGTAGAGCTCACTCACCATTACGAGATTTGCCCAAGCAAATTAATTACGATACTCCTGGTTATTGCACAGGGGTCCGACGCTATAATTATAATGTTTCGGCAGCGGATAAACGAGGCATACACAACACCTCATTGTACAGTACAGCTTGAAGGCCCTCGATAATTTCCTCATGAAAAGACTTAAGGGGAGGCAGACTGTTTTTCTGGACCCCCTTCTCCCTAATGTTTAGCCCCACTAGTTTTGAGATTATAAGACGTTCGGCCCAGTAGTTTGGCGATTTTAACACCTTTCGCCCCATTTCGTTGTTTATTTCAAGACTTGTCGTGCCATTTAGGTATAGATTTTTTTCCTGCCGAGTGATAGCGAGCCTGCAATTTTAAGAGTTACTGGCCTTCGGCAGGGACATTTTTCTACTGAAAAATGTACAAATTTATCTTGAAGGGGGGTCTAGGGCGTGTTTTTCTAAGCTTGATGGAGGTCTAGGGAGGAAACTAAAAACATACGAATATATGAATTAATAGACCAAACAAACGGCCAGTCTCCCCTTAACCAGCGGATCTTCACTGGAGTGAAAGCTGTCCCCCTCGAACAGCTGCTGGATCAGGTCTCGCTCAATTCAATTGTTGGGCGGTTGGCTCATCGGCATAAATAAAGGGAGCCGAAACTAAGCAGAGTAACACAAAATAAGCAACAAAGATCAGGTCAGGTGAAGGTATTGAGGGATAAGCCTTTACAACGGCACCTCTTATCTACATTCTACTTTTCCTATTTTTCTGAAGAGTGTAGAGAGGGGAGAAGGGGTGTTGGAGAGAGAGGAAGCTGTTGGAGTGGCTTTGTTATGAGTGTTATTAGATCATTCACTTCCTACTGCATGGCTGGCAAAGGGAAAACTTGAACCACGGAAAACGTCCAGGTGCGGTGATACATTATTACCATATCACCATAGCGGTGATACATTATTACCATATCACCATAGCGGTGATACATTATTACCATATCACCATAGCGGTGATACATTATTACCATATCACCATAGCGGTGATACATTATTACCATATTACCATAGCGGTGATACATTATTACCATATTACCATAGCGGTGATACATTATTACCATATCACCATAGCGGTGATACATTATTACCATATCACCATAGCGGTGATACATTATTACCATATCACCATAGCGGTGATACATTATTACCATATTACCATAGCGGTGATACATTATTACCATATCACCATAGCGGTGATACATTATTACCATATCACCATAGCGGTGATACATTATTACCATATCACCATAGCGGTGATACATTATTACCATATCACCATAGCGGTGATACATTATTACCATATCACCATAGCGGTGATACATTATTACCATATCACCATAGCGGTGATACATTATTACCATATTACCATAGCGGTGATACATTATTACCATATCACCATAGCGGTGATACATTATTACCATATCACCATAGCGGTGATACATTATTACCATATCACCATAGCGGTGATACATTATTACCATATCACCATAGCGGTGATACATTATTACCATATCACCATAGCGGTGATACATTATTACCATATCACCATAGCGGTGATACATTATTATCTAGGATGGTAGACGGAACAACTTCAGAAGTCTTTCTTTCCTCTCATTTGAATATTAGGCTACCATAGCGTGGTTGGGAATATGAACATGATTAGATTAATATCCAGTATTCGAGAATGGATAATAAGTCGTAGGCGTGTGCATAAACCTTTAACCGTCCTGGGGCCAGATACTCAAAGCCCTGCCTTAATTCCAGGCCTTAGTGGTCTTCTGGTACCTTCCACTAAGGACAGGATATGGTGCCATAGTTATGGGACAAATTTCCAATACACAAAAGTTGTTCAAAATGCCTTGTGTTGTTCGTAAGTCGCTAAGGCGATATATCTCGGTATTCTCACCGTATTTCGCTCCACCAATCACAGGGAGTAGTTATTTTTGCATTAAGCACTACCTACCAATCACAAGGGAGAACTATAGTCAACTGAGAAATTTAAACAAAATGTCACGGACACAGAGAGAGCTGTCGTGTCACATCCAAGCTATTATTATGCCTTTATAGATAATAAATAAGTGATTATCGTACAAATATAGGCCTACAGATATGTCGAGGGGAGATTGTTGAAGTGCACGCAAGATATAAGCAGGATTGTAAGGCCAGAAACGAGTGCAGGGCCTGCATATTTAGGCCAGAGGTCATTCTAGTGAAGCCTAGACCTATTTCGATATAATTATTGACACTACAGCTATGCTAGGCATTACTGTACTTGATTTTGGCTACTCATATGTGCTACGATCTTATAGATCGAGTCGTGGAGCTATACAATGTTTTTTTTTTTTTTTTTTTTTTTTCTATATTCCAACTTACTTCCTCTCGGGCATAGGCTGAGAACCTTAACATTCACCGCTTTACAATGAACAGTGAAGCCCGTGAGGTCTTGTTCCAGTCTAGGGAGTGAGACATGTGAAGCACGTAGAGTACAACGAGCACCTGCCATCTTGCCTTCACATGAGGCACGGTGCTCACTCATGGCCCGAAACGACCCCATCTCTGAAGCCACCTCGTTCCTGTGCTTCACTGTCTCACCCCCTACACTCGGACTCTCACACTTACACACACACAACGCCACCTGTTGAGCACATAACTCACCAGGCATTGCACCCCTATAGCATATTTTGAATATGGGAATATTCATACAGTGCTATTTAATCAGGGAACAATGAGGGTATTTTATTGACGTTTCGGTGGGCTTGTGGTAATGCACTGATACCAGGTACAGCACAAATTCCATCTCAATAATATCTTCCCATTGATACATCGGGATTTGAACCCGGGACCTTTGGATTACCAGGCCAGTGGCAAGACCACTCCACCACACCTCCCCTTGGTATGGTAGGCCTAAGCCTATTTTTCATTTTCGCCTAGGCTAGCCTAGCTTTTTCTGTAGAACACCAACAATAAAGTTATTTTCCCGTAACTCAAAGACAACTAACACATGACTGAATCAATGAATTTCATCTCGCTCTCTCTCTCTCTCTCTCTCTATATATATATATATATATTATGGAATCCAGAATTAATATTGACTATATAAGCCAGATTAGTATAATATTTTAGTTTCCCCCTTATTTGCTTGCTTCTCGCAAGTTCTAGACCTGTCAGGATTCAGTCTGTCTCTCCCGGCATTGCTTCACTTCATTCACGTGTAGTAGAAAATTCCGGATTCACTGGCGAGATATAAATTATCGTAACAAGCATCCATCATGGCTCGAAGCAGCTCCATCTCTGAAGCGGCTGGTTGCTTCGCTCAAGTGCTTCACCGTCTCACCCTCCAGACTCAGACCCTCACTCTCAGAACGCCACCTATTGAGCAGTGTGTGTGTGTGTTTGATTGTAGTTATATATTTTCGTGTAAGTAGAGCTCACTCACCATTACGAGATTTGCCCAAGCAAATTAATTACGATACTCCTGGTTATTGCACAGGGGTCCGACGCTATAATTATAATGTTTCGGCAGCGGATAAACGAGGCATACACAACACCTCATTGTACAGTACAGCTTGAAGGCCCTCGATAATTTCCTCATGAAAAGACTTAAGGGGAGGCAGACTGTTTTTCTGGACCCCCTTCTCCCTAATGTTTAGCCCCACTAGTTTTGAGATTATAAGACGTTCGGCCCAGTAGTTTGGCGATTTTAACACCTTTCGCCCCATTTCGTTGTTTATTTCAAGACTTGTCGTGCCATTTAGGTATAGATTTTTTTCCTGCCGAGTGATAGCGAGCCTGCAATTTTAAGAGTTACTGGCCTTCGGCAGGGACATTTTTCTACTGAAAAATGTACAAATTTATCTTGAAGGGGGGTCTAGGGCGTGTTTTTCTAAGCTTGATGGAGGTCTAGGGAGGAAACTAAAAACATACGAATATATGAATTAATAGACCAAACAAACGGCCAGTCTCCCCTTAACCAGCGGATCTTCACTGGAGTGAAAGCTGTCCCCCTCGAACAGCTGCTGGATCAGGTCTCGCTCAATTCAATTGTTGGGCGGTTGGCTCATCGGCATAAATAAAGGGAGCCGAAACTAAGCAGAGTAACACAAAATAAGCAACAAAGATCAGGTCAGGTGAAGGTATTGAGGGATAAGCCTTTACAACGGCACCTCTTATCTACATTCTACTTTTCCTATTTTTCTGAAGAGTGTAGAGAGGGGAGAAGGGGTGTTGGAGAGAGAGGAAGCTGTTGGAGTGGCTTTGTTATGAGTGTTATTAGATCATTCACTTCCTACTGCATGGCTGGCAAAGGGAAAACTTGAACCACGGAAAACGTCCAGGTGCGGTGATACATTATTACCATATCACCATAGCGGTGATACATTATTACCATATCACCATAGCGGTGATACATTATTACCATATCACCATAGCGGTGATACATTATTACCATATCACCATAGCGGTGATACATTATTACCATATCACCATAGCGGTGATACATTATTACCATATCACCATAGCGGTGATACATTATTACCATATCACCATAGCGGTGATACATTATTACCATATCACCATAGCGGTGATACATTATTACCATATCACCATAGCGGTGATACATTATTACCATATTACCATAGCGGTGATACATTATTACCATATCACCATAGCGGTGATACATTATTACCATATCACCATAGCGGTGATACATTATTACCATATCACCATAGCGGTGATACATTATTACCATATCACCATAGCGGTGATACATTATTACCATATCACCATAGCGGTGATACATTATTACCATATCACCATAGCGGTGATACATTATTATCTAGGATGGTAGACGGAACAACTTCAGAAGTCTTTCTTTCCTCTCATTTGAATATTAGGCTACCATAGCGTGGTTGGGAATATGAACATGATTAGATTAATATCCAGTATTCGAGAATGGATAATAAGTCGTAGGCGTGTGCATAAACCTTTAACCGTCCTGGGGCCAGATACTCAAAGCCCTGCCTTAATTCCAGGCCTTAGTGGTCTTCTGGTACCTTCCACTAAGGACAGGATATGGTGCCATAGTTATGGGACAAATTTCCAATACACAAAAGTTGTTCAAAATGCCTTGTGTTGTTCGTAAGTCGCTAAGGCGATATATCTCGGTATTCTCACCGTATTTCGCTCCACCAATCACAGGGAGTAGTTATTTTTGCATTAAGCACTACCTACCAATCACAAGGGAGAACTATAGTCAACTGAGAAATTTAAACAAAATGTCACGGACACAGAGAGAGCTGTCGTGTCACATCCAAGCTATTATTATGCCTTTATAGATAATAAATAAGTGATTATCGTACAAATATAGGCCTACAGATATGTCGAGGGGAGATTGTTGAAGTGCACGCAAGATATAAGCAGGATTGTAAGGCCAGAAACGAGTGCAGGGCCTGCATATTTAGGCCAGAGGTCATTCTAGTGAAGCCTAGACCTATTTCGATATAATTATTGACACTACAGCTATGCTAGGCATTACTGTACTTGATTTTGGCTACTCATATGTGCTACGATCTTATAGATCGAGTCGTGGAGCTATACAATGTTTTTTTTTTTTTTTTTTTTTTCTATATTCCAACTTACTTCCTCTCGGGCATAGGCTGAGAACCTTAACATTCACCGCTTTACAATGAACAGTGAAGCCCGTGAGGTCTTGTTCCAGTCTAGGGAGTGAGACATGTGAAGCACGTAGAGTACAACGAGCACCTGCCATCTTGCCTTCACATGAGGCACGGTGCTCACTCATGGCCCGAAACGACCCCATCTCTGAAGCCACCTCGTTCCTGTGCTTCACTGTCTCACCCCCTACACTCGGACTCTCACACTTACACACACACAACGCCACCTGTTGAGCACATAACTCACCAGGCATTGCACCCCTATAGCATATTTTGAATATGGGAATATTCATACAGTGCTATTTAATCAGGGAACAATGAGGGTATTTTATTGACGTTTCGGTGGGCTTGTGGTAATGCACTGATACCAGGTACAGCACAAATTCCATCTCAATAATATCTTCCCATTGATACATCGGGATTTGAACCCGGGACCTTTGGATTACCAGGCCAGTGGCAAGACCACTCCACCACACCTCCCCTTGGTATGGTAGGCCTAAGCCTATTTTTCATTTTCGCCTAGGCTAGCCTAGCTTTTTCTGTAGAACACCAACAATAAAGTTATTTTCCCGTAACTCAAAGACAACTAACACATGACTGAATCAATGAATTTCATCTCGCTCTCTCTCTCTCTCTCTCTCTCTATATATATATATATATTATGGAATCCAGAATTAATATTGACTATATAAGCCAGATTAGTATAATATTTTAGTTTCCCCCTTATTTGCTTGCTTCTCGCAAGTTCTAGACCTGTCAGGATTCAGTCTGTCTCTCCCGGCATTGCTTCACTTCATTCACGTGTAGTAGAAAATTCCGGATTCACTGGCGAGATATAAATTATATACCCCCCCCCCCCCCCCCGAGTCCTGGCAGTTTCGACCTGAAATCATTACCTGTGTTCCCGAGTGTTGAGTACATTGAATATAATTGTATATTTAGTAGTATTATTGTTAGCCTATTATATTATATATATTTCAGTGCTATTTCATATGTAGACTAATTGCTAAATAATTCATAATTCTAGTGATCAGTTTATAATTAATTATCATTGAGTTTTCTGTAAATTCATATTATGTCTTTATTTCCTTTTGATTGCTTTCTCATTAATGTTATAAGTGTAAAGCATTTAATTAATTTGTGATTAGTTTCCAAGTTTGTGAATTTGATCAGATTAATTTAGTTACCACTTATTATTGTAAGTTTCAGAAGGAATCATTTCTCAAGTGTTAAGGATAGTTGTATTAACGCCTTACGAGCGGGCCCATTAGTAACTTCTACTACCCGCCAAGCGGGTGGTTTTACCCTGAACAACCTTGTTTCCGTGCTCTTTTTCATGCATAAAGAAGAGCCAGAGCGTAATACAATTATGTATCCCTGAAAGGGTGATACTTGAGCTTTCCAACGACACCAGAACCATCATTCTACGACCACGCGTTCTCTTGCAACGATCGTGCAAGACGAAGGAAAATCCCTAAAATACGGTAATTTCCTTACATAATTCCCTGTGTAGCGAGGCAGTGAGTGTGGGTGTGTGTGGAGCCGTGCCGAACGGTCAGAGCTGACCTACGCTCCTCCCACCGCTAGTCTCTCTCTCAGAGCCAAATATTGCTCAGAATTGCACACCGCCTGAAGTCGGTCCCCGCCACACAGTCCATGGTTCTCTAGACCGACTTAAGTCCGGTCCCGCTAGACAAGGGTTAATTACTTTTATTTCTTTTATTAATATTATGTGGATTTTCTCAAGTTATTAAACATATATTGACCATTTCCAGTGATCTTGAGAAAATATTAATTATTTTGTGATATAGCCATTTTTACCTTGCATTGCTTCAGTAAAGGTATATAGTTATTTTTGTTTTCACTTGTATATTTTTTATAATCTTAGTGCATTATATATTCTTATTGCTCGTCCTGAAGAGACTGATTTTATTGTTACATTATAATACTTACTTTAATTAAACTACGAATTTTTAATCTAGTTTTCCTTGAACCTGGATATTTTGAGTGTGTTCTGACATCAGTCTTGAATTTCATATTTTATTTATTGCTTGTGTCATTTCACCTCACCCATAAACATAACATCGGCGACCTTGAGCCAGGATTTTCGAGACTTGTTTAAGAATATACTAAATTATTTGCTTGTGATTGTACTATTTAAATTTTCATGATGTCTTCTTCAACTAGTTCTACCTTTGAGGAAGCTAAAGATTGTGTAGAGAGTGTTAAGACAGTTGTTGAGGTAGTAAGTAGGAATCAAAATTAACTCAAAGTTCTTGCACAATACCTGCAGCTTGCCCCTCCTTCAAGTGCTCATAAAGATTAAATTGTTTACATGATTAATATAAAACTATTTAATTTAACTCCTCCAGTTGACATGGATAAACAAATTGAACTTGCAAAGATTCAAGCACAGGCTTGTGTCCAGGAAGCTGAAGCACAGGCTCAACAGGCAATTGAATTTGCTAAGTTAGAACATGAGTACCGTATGCAACAGGTTGGAATTAGGCCATCTAACCCTGATAATTTTGATGTGGCCAAAACATATTAGACTTGTCCCTGTCTTTAATGAATCTGATGTAACTAAATACTTTCAATTTTTTGAGAAGGCAGCTAATGGTGTCAAATGGCCCAGGTAATATTGGCTAATACTCCTTCAGAGTATAGCTCAAGTTACTTATGCATCTTTGTCTCAGGATCAGTCTGATGATTATGATGTAGTTAAGAGCCTGATTCTTAAGGCCTATGAGCTTGTTCCTGAAGCCTACAGAGCTAACTTTAGGACCAAGTACAAGCAGGATAAGCAATCTCATGTTGAGTATACCAAAATTAAAGAAGATTTGTTGGATCAATGGTTAAACTCCAAGAATGTAAATGCTGACTTTGATAAATTTAAGCAGATTATCTTATTGGAGGACTTCAAAAGACGTAAGTTTATATATTGACGAAAGAAAGGTAGAAACTGTTTCTGATGCTGCAATTTTAGCTGATGAGTATGTTCTCATTCACAATCATTATACAGGTAATCAAATAAAGATATATGGGAGTAAATACGTAGCCTCTTCTCAGAGTACAGGTGTAAAGAACGAGAGTACAAATAATGTTTCTCAGGAAGGAAATACTAGTTCCACTTCTAACTTTTCTAAGAAGAAATGTAATTATTGTGGTAGACTAGGTCATGTTGCTGACAAATGTTTTAAGAAACAGCGTGATCCTAATAATAAACCTGCAAATGTTCAGTCAGTTGGTCTGGTGTCCACTCTTGAGAGTTCCCAATGTTTTATAAATGCCCGTTTCATCTGCTTGGAGTGCTTTGGAGAGTAACGAAAGCTCTACTGATAAAGCTCTTCTTTTGAGCAGTGATGTGGTTGACACTCTCAAGAGTTTCTATGCAAATTTCCTGTCTGATGGTTTTGTCAGTTCACTTAATGGCAGTGACAGGAAATCTGTTAAAATTTTACGAGACACAGGTGCTTGCCAATCCCTACTAGTGACTAGTGTTTTAGGCTCTAATAATTCCTCTGGTGAAACTGTACTGTTGCAGGGTTTAGGGAGTAATTATTTTTCTGTCCCTCTGTGCAGAGTGAATCTTGAGCCTGATTTGTCTGGTGTGACTTTTCTCCTTGGCAACGACATTGCTGGGGGTCGGGTTTGTCCAGCTCCTCGGTTGTCTAGTGAGCCGGTGGCTGGAGTCGAGGACGGCTCCTCTGATGTGTTTCATGCATGTGCTGTCCATAGGGCAAAATCTAGAGTTACTAGTGATTTAGAGGGTGAGGATGATGATGATGTTCTCTTGGCTGATACTTTCCTTGCTAATTTGAAGCATTCAGAGGATGAGGCAGTTCCCCGCAGTGTGGATAATTTGTCACCTCGTGAGTTGGTAGAGTTGCAGCAGGCTGACCCAGAGTTGGAAGGTTTAGCTAGTTCTGCTTGTAGTGAGGAAGAGTCAGCTACTGCTTCTACTTGTTACTATTTTAAGTCGGGAGTATTAATGAGAAACTGGAGACCCCCAACGTCATCCGCAGACTGTGAATGGGAGGTTGTGCATCAGATTGTCATCCCTCGAGTTTGTAGGCAGGATATCATTAGGGTGGCTCATGACTCCAGTTTGGCAGGACACATGGGAGTGAGGAAGACTGCAGCCCGTATTTTGAAGCATTTTTACTGGCCAGGTATTTTCAAGGATGTTTCCTGGTATTGCAAATCTTGTCACACCTGTCAAGTACTGGGAAAGTGTAATCTGAAAGTTGCACCACTCGTTCCCATTCCTCCCTTTAAGACGCCATTCACTAGGGTGTTAGTTGATATTGTAGGACCTCTTCCCAAGACTTCTTCAGGGTTTTCTTATTTGCTGACACTCATTGATATGGCTACTCTTACCCTGAAGCAATCACTCTCAGAAATATTTCGGCGAAGAATGTAGTGAAAGAAATGCTTGGGCTCTTCAGCAGATTTGGATTGCCTAAGGATCAAGGGAGCAATTTTATGTCCAATGTTTTTAAGCAGTCTTTGAAAGAGTTGAGCATCACACAGATCACGTCTTCTGCATATCATCCTCAAACACAGGGAGCTCTTGAAAGATATCTTCAGACACTCAAATCTATGCTGAGGAAGTACTGCTTGGAACACCAGAACATTGTTGACAAAGGTCTTCCTTTTGTGCTGTTTGCTTCAAGAGAATCTCCAAATATATCACTAGGCTTCTCACCTTTTGAACTACTCTTCGGGCATAAAGTCAGAGGTCCGATGAAGGAGTTTTGGCTGTCGGAATCGGATGACGTCAACCTACTGGAATATGTGGCGAACTTTAAGGAGCGGTTATCAACAGTGTTCCAGCTAACTCGAGAGAATTTGGGAACTGCACAGGCGAAGATGAAAACATGGTATGACAAGAGTACGCCAGTTTCAGCCAGGTGATCAGGTCCTAGTTCTGCTGCCAATACATGGACAACCTCTTCAAGCCAAGTTTAGTGGACCGTACATGGTGGAGAAGAAAGCCAGTGATGTAAACTACGTTATTGCCACGCCAGATCGTAGGAAGAGCAAACAACTCTGTCACGTTAACATGCTAAAATTGTACCACAGGAGAGACCCTTATTAAACCCATCTGCACTGTAGCTGTTCCTCAAGACCCCGAAAGTGAGGCACTCCCATGCAGTATGAACTTGAGTGATAGCCTGGGGCAGAATATTGCTATCATGAGTGATTTGGAGACTAAGTTATCTCATCTAACCCCTGAAGAGAGGTAGGAATTCACGGCTCTACTCCACAAGTACCATCAAGTGTTCCGAGATACTCCAGGAAGAACAACCATTTTTATGCACGATGTTGATGTTGGAGATGCGAAGCCAATTAAGCTGCCAGCCTACCGTATGAATCCCTTGAAGGTTCCCCTGATCCAGGAGATTGACTACCTACTCACCCACAAGATGATTGAGCCCTGCCAAAGTGAGTGGAATTCTCCTGTCACCTTAGTTCCTAAACCAGGTGGATCACAACGGCTCTGTATGGACTATCGACGTGTTAACCAGATCACTAAAACAGACACTTACCCAATACCTCGTATGAAAGATGGTATAGATAGGATTGGAAAGGCACAGTACATCAGTAAGTTTGACTTGTTAAAGGGATATTGGCAAGTACCTATGACTCAGCGTGCTAGGGATATCTCATGTAACTCTTGGTAAGACTTTTGCATGTTCTGTGATGCCGTATGGTATGAAAAAAGCACCTGCAACATTTCAAAAACTCATGAACATTGTAGCAGAGGGTTCCGAAGGATGTGTTGTGTATATTGATGATGTATTGATCTTTAGTGACACTTGGAAAGATCATGTATACCATGTCAGTAACTTTCTTGATCGTTTGGTTCAGGCTAATCTTGTTGCAAATCTATCAAAATGTGAATTTGGTCAAGCTAAAGTACAGTATCTGGGTTATGGACAAGTTGTGCCACCAGGGGCTAAAGTTCAGGTGATAAGTGATCTTTCCAGACCTAAGAATAGAAAAGAATTGCAAAGATTTCTCGGTATGGTGGGATACTACCGCCGGTTTGTTCTAAATTTCTCAATCCTTGTGTCACCACTCACAGATCTTCTGAAAAAGGGAGTTAAATTTGAGTGGAATGAAGCATGCGAGTGCTTTCTACCTCTAACTTTGACAAATCCTTTAAAATGGTTGTGGATGCTAGTGATACAGGACCTGGGGCAGTTTTGTTGCAGGAGAATGACCAAGGTATTGAGCATCCTGTATCTTATTACAGCAAGAAGTTCACTCCACCCCAAAATAATTATTCAACTATTGAGAAGGACCTTTTGGCTCTGATTTTGGGATTACAAAATTTTTCTTTATATTCAGGCCCAGATCCTATTGTTATTTATACTCATCACAACCCACTAAAGTTTCTTAGTTAATTTAAAGATAAGAATCAGAGATTGACCAGGTGGAGTCTGCTTCTTCAGGAATATCCTTTCGATATAAGCCATATTAAATGTGATTGCAGATTGCTTGTCTAGATTGTAGCCTAATTGTTTTAAAGTATAGACATTTCCCTGTAAATGTCTTTCTTTAGGGGGGAGGTGTTATGTAATCCAGAATTAATATTGATTATATAAGCCAGATTAGTATAATATTTTAGTCTCCCCCTTATTTGCTTGCTTCTCGCAAGTTCTAGACCTGTCAGGATTCAGTCTGTCTCTCCCGGCATTGCTTCACTTCATTCACGTGTGTAGTAGACAATTCCAGGTTCACTGGTGAGATATATATACCCCCCCCCCCCCCGTCCTTGCAGTTTCGACTCCAGACTGACCAGATCTTATCATCGCGCACACACCTCTCTCTTGCTCTGTACATAGTGATATATACCTTGTGAAGTGATATAATTATTTATCTGGCCTCCATCAAGATATAGTGACCTGCATTCATTACCTGTGTTCCCGAGTGTTGAGTACATTGAATATAATTGTATATTTAGTATTATTATTGTTAGCCTATTATATTATATATATATTTCAGTGCTATTTCATATGTAGACTAATTGCTAAATAATTCATAATTCTAGTGATCAGTTTATAATTAATTATCATTGAGTTGTCTGTAAATTCAAATTATTTCTTTATTTTCTCTTGATTGCTTTCTCATTAATGTTATAAGTGTAACTAATTTAATTAATTTGTGATTAGGTACCAAGTTTGTGAATTTGATCAGATTAATTTAGTTACCACTTATTATTGTAAGTTTCAGAAGGAATGTTTTTCTCAAGTGTTAAAGATAGTTGTATTAATTACTTGTATTGCTTTTATTAATTGTAATGCCCTCGAAAATGTCCCGCACCCACAATAATACTAACCCGAGTTGACGTCAGGTATAGCGTAAAATAGTCGTAGATGGTAAGTCCAATAAACTCATCACGTGATAACACCACGAGACTATCACCAGGTTCTTAAAAATCGGACTAAGGTTGCTATACTTTTAGTACGTCCGTGGTAGTACAGTGGTTTAGCGCGCGGGCCTGGTAGTGATGGTGGTGCGTCACTAACCAGGGTTCGAACCCCACCCAAGGCATCTCAAAACCTGTGGGTTTTTAGGAGGGTTAAATTCCCTTCAGAGGTTCGTACCCCACGCCAGGTACCAGGAAAGGTTGGTCCTAAAGGTAGCCTGGGGATATTTCCCTTCCTATTTAACCCTGGTAAAAACCTAGCATTTCATTGGTGGCAGCGGTGGGATCATGGTTGTGTCCCTCGGTCGGCACGCATGAGGGGGGGGGATTAACGGCGCGTGCGGGTGGTTCAGAGGGGTGAGAGGTGAGCGAGTTAGAAAACGGGATTTGCTGGGGGACTGCGGAGGGTTGGTGGGGAAAAAGTTGGGTGTAGAACATGGGTTATTGGTGTAGGACTGGTGTATTGATTTGGGGTTGTTAGCAGGACGAAGGTGGGGAATTTTTTTGGTGGCAGTAACGGTCTGGTTACAGGTTATGTGGGACTGGTGAGTTTGTTGGTAATGAGAGGGCGAGTCAAGTGTGGGGTTGTGAAATTTTCTAGGGGTGTGAATTGTGTGGGGGTAAAAAGGAGCTACTGATGGAAAACTGTCACAAGGGAATTGTTGTTGGTTGTGGGATAGTTGAACATTTCTGGGGGCATGGGAAAAACATTGTTGGGTACATCGGTCGGCATTTTCTCTGGAAGCATGTGTACATAAACATTGGATAGAATTATGGTTACATATATCAGAGTCTGTCCTGAAAACATGGGAGGATTTATTCTGGACAGAGTTACGAGAATTGAGGGGATTACCGAGAGGGAGTTGCTTGGACTTGTCTTCTTTCGTTTGTTGAGGCATTTTTTTTACTAAATTGGGTGAGGTTTTGAGAGAACTCGGGGCAAGGGGAGGTTTTAGGAGTCACCTTAGTGCTAGCTGCAAATTGGTAACCCTGACTCAGGGTTGTTGAGGGGGAGGGTGTTTTTTCTTTTTGGGAATGGGTTTCTGCATGATTGGTTTGTCAGAGGCTTTGGGCTGGAATTTGTTTTTGAATGAGATCAGCCTTTGGCCGCAGTCAATCTGGGCCTGGAGTTTTTGAAGGAGGTTAAGTCCAAGGAAACCATCATAATGTTTACAGTTGGAGGAAAATACTGTGAATGTGTGATAACAACGAGCATGGGGGTCAGGAGTGGTTACTGATAGGGGTAAAGTGTCTCCTAGGAGATTTAAGTAAGTATCAGCAGCTGAGATGAGTTCTGTTTTGGTGTTTAACAAAGGGCCAAATAGTCGGGGATGTTTTTCATAGTAAGATGTGAACAAACATGACTTGGCAGCTCCCGTGTCGATTAGCAAGCGGACAGGAATGTCCTTGATTTTGGCCATGTAATAAATGGGGGCAGTGCGACTAGTTATGGCGTCCCCCGCCGAGCCCATCGTGGGCGGGGGATACTTTAAAAATCCTGGGGGTCGGTATCTACCTCCTCCAGGGTTTCCTCGGTATCGTCTGAGGTCATGATATGGGGGGCTATTTCTTCCTCTTGTCCCCATTCCTCTTCATTTACAGAAATGCGAGGAGTAGATGGGCGAGGTTTGGCAGAGTCACGAATTTGATGGAGGGCACACTGAGCATTACAGGCAGGGGAAATCATAGGGGTTGATAATGACTAAGGTAGGGTTTTTACTTTGGTAGGTGTTGCAGTTGCTGTTCCGGTTGAAGATTCTGCGTGGCTGGGTCGGTTGGAACCGGGTCTACTGGGTTGGGGCTTGCCGGAAGGGTAGGTGGGTCTGTTGTTTAAGGATGAGGCTGGGTAGGCATTCTTGGAGTTTTGGTGGTTGGCTTGCTGCGGGTGCGTGGGAAACCTCTTGATTGCAGCGATTTGGGTGGGTGCTTCTGTGCGCACGGCCAAAATACGTCGGATCGTGACGAGATCTTTTCTGTATCCGACGAAATCGTGCACCCGGAAATGGTCTTTTACTGCTGAGGGCAATATCGACACAAGGTTGACCAGAATTTGCTGTTCTTGTTGGATTCTGGTCAACGTGGGGAATTTTTTTTTTATGTGTTGGGCAATCTTATTCGCTGTGGCATCTACATCGCCTTCTAATTTAGTGTTTTGGATACGGGTGTGGGCCACGAAAACGCCCAACGAAGGCTTTATGGCTTCTATCACTATTGGGCGAAATTCGTCCCAGGTGAGATCAGGGTGCACTTGATAGGCAACCAGGGAAACGGCTTTTCCCAGGTGCGTTAATGTTACGGCTATTTTTTGTGCGTCCGTGGTATAAGCTAGGTCAAGTACGGGTTTCACTATGTCCATGAATGTTTCGATCTCATAAGTTTCCTCATCATAATGTGGGATGGGAACGTGAGAACGGTACACCATGATGTTCTCGTGTTCTGGCTGTTCCAAACTTGCAATGTAATGCAACCTTTTATCCGAATCAAGAACCACCGCTGCCGCCAATGTTATGCTAGGTTTTACCAGGGTTAAATAGGAAGGAAAATATCCCCAGGCTACCTTTAGGATCAACCTTTCCTGGTACCTGGCGCGGGGTACGAACCTCTGAAGGGAATTTAACCCTCCTAAAAACCCACAGGTTTTGAGATGCCTTGGGTGGAGTTCGAACCCTGGTTAGTGATGCACCACCATCACTACCAGGCCCGCGCGCTAACCCACTGTACTACCACGGACGTACTAAAAGTATAGCAACCTTAGTCCGATTTTTAAGAACCAGGTGATAGTCTCGTGGTGTTATCACGTGATGAGTTTATTGGACTTACCATCTACGACTATTTTACGCTATACCTGACGTCAACTCGGGTTAGTATTATTGTGGGTGCGGGACATTTTCGAGGGCATTACACCTGGGTAATGTGAGTTCTAAATGACTGGGTATATAAGTCTGCATGCACAATACAAGGTATGAGGAATAGAGAACACAAAATAAACACACGGTAACACGACATAAGTTCACGTTTATTGAAGTAAGTAAATAAAGAGTATGGAAAGATAGTAATTCTCTTACAAAACAATTAATAGAAGGGAACTGCTAGCATTAGTGGATCTGGATGGAGCCTAGTCTCCCACTTCCAACGTTCAGGTATACTCTTCTGATCACAGGTTTAATTAGCAAGTTTTATTTTACTGGAAGACCTCAATATATTTATGTAATTCAATTTCACTGATTTGATCTCTTACTGGCTGGTCGCATGCCCAAGTAGCAGCTCACAGTTAGGATTAGACACGCATATATTGTAGAACACGGAATCTCTAGTAACCTCATGGGGGTACTGATCTAAGGTTTATATTCTTATGGCAGAAATACGTAGAACACAAATCAGTGGGCGAACGTTAGATATCACTAGAGTTTTAATATCTGAATAAGGTAATTACGAGAGTCAATGTCGCCTGTTAATTAATGAACACTGATGCTTAGTACGTCCCAAATGGAATGGTTAAATATGAGTTACACTGGGCAAGGTTATAGCCACTTCATAAAAAGTTAATAAGCGAGTGTCAAACTGGTACTATAACACTTAGTACTAGTAACTTGAATCTTGAATAGTATTTGTAGGTCTGGTCCTGGTTATCTTGCTTCCGGTGATGTTGGGGGCTAACGACTGGTTCCTCGGCCGTCCAGGTGGTCCAAAATGTAGGAAGTTCTCAAGTCGGATCTCTTGACGATCGGTGCTGGCTACACACTTATATACCCACGAATTTGTGTGAAGGTTATAAGGTGCACGTTAGGACTTGTACATGGACAGATGCTTCTATTAGTCTTCTCTGCCACGGAGTCTGCCGGCTCGGGAATCTCTCAACTCCAGAACAACACAAGGGCAGAGCTAGAGGTTAACTGCAGGGTAGTGACCACTGGTTGGTGTCTAGCTTTCAACTGATTTGACTGGGGACGGGAGCTAGGTTTATAGGCTCGGTTCTGGACCCTGTAGGCAGTAGGGATCTCGAGTCTTATGGACTTATTTGAGCTCTCAATAGATATGGGGACTAGGTAAGATGGTGATTACTGTTGTGGCACATGTCTATAGGAAGCCTTCATATTTTAATATAACTGAGCCTTAGTAAGAGGTACTATTTTGGCTATACTGGAAGCATTTAGGGGAGAGAGACTGGATCTACTTTGCGAGGAGGATGGGGACAGCTGTGATAGGAGCGTCTCTCTTAGATTGTTCAATCTTCATTCTATGGTATAGCTGAGGTGCTAATTTAGTGATCAGAGTATGCAAGAAAGGTAAATGGTTTATTATGAGTTAATAGAGGTTAGTAAAGGTGTTAGTCATGCATGGTTAGTTTATTGATAGGAAGAATTCCTGTGCTACCTGGCAATGACTCAGAAGTCAAAACAGGGGCCAGGTATACCTCCGCGGGGGTGGGGGTCTCCCTCCTCGGGTGGGTAAAAAGGAGTAGCCGGGTGCTCTCTCTCTGGGATGGTCCTCCGGCGGCTGTGGCTAGGGGCTTGCCATATCACCAGTGTTTGTAATAACCCTCTGTTTATGAGACAGATGTGGGTGTTCTTAATATCAAAACCGAAGGTGCCTTGGCTAGCTGGGTGTACTCGGTTGGTTGTTAATTGCATGGCTTGCTGGATGTGGTGGAGACTGGTTGTTAACTCTGCCACAATTATCAGGATGTATGGCAATAGAAATTAGTTACTGGCGAGGCGGCGAGCCTCGCACCGACGACCAGGGGGTGTAGGGTTGTGAATGGGTTGTAAGAGAATAGATGGCATGCACGGGGTTAGTAAAGTTCTAATGTTGTTCTGGCCTACTAAGTGAAGGTAGGCTGGATAGGAGTATATATATAAAAGGTTGGAGAGCGTGAGCAACGGAAAATTCAAGGATCTTCAAGAGGTATGAGAGAGAGGCTAGGTCGGACAAGAGTAGAGAAGCGCGGGGTCTTATAATGAGAGGGGAGGAGTTCAGGGGGGCTATAGGGGAATTTGACCATAAGGTCTCTGGGCGTGGGGGTGGCATTAGGCTGCAGTTGATATTGGAGTTTGAAAAGGCAGTGAAAGTACGTTAGTCAAATGCTACCGGGGGATGCAAATACGGGGTGGTATATGAGTCTGGAAAATATAGAATCATGTGGACTGTGGGGGAGAAGGAGGTTAACTGTAGGTGTGTGCGAGACTTGTGGATAAAGTAAGGAAAGACATGGTGTATTATTTCTCGTACATACGAGGGGTTATGGACACTATTAGTTGGCCCTGGGAACTGCGTTTTCTATGAAATATATATATACCAACAAAAGCGGCAGTTCGTAGGGATACTTAGTTATTGTTTCGAGGTACTTATGACAGATACTGGTATTTATACTTATACAATCTCTGGTTGGGGTAAGAGGTGTACGACACTAAGCAAATTGGCGTAGTGTGGACTGTGGATACGAAGGAGGCAAGTGGAAGACGTATGACAATTGTGGAAAAGTAAATGGAAAAAGGTGAACACAATGGCGGATAAAGATACTTAACCTAAGGATTGAATACATAGATTTATGGGGCGATGGGTCTTCAGAAAGCTTAGTCTGGCAAGACAAGATGTTAGGGAATGTTAATATTAATACTTAAACTAAGGATTGCATACATCGATGAACGACGACATTATAGTCGTCGTCCTAATAAGGTGATGAAACCTGGTTGATCTGTACTTGGCACAATACGACACAAGGGCAGTGCCGCTATGTCGTATCAATACTGGTGGAAGTTAATATTATAGAGACACTTAGTTACTAGAGGAACAATGCAAGGGGGCGACTGAGCACGGGTTACATATATCTATACTCGTCATGGGAAATGATATACGAGGTCTAGGGACAGGCGTGGGTGTTTTTAATATGAATGTATATTCCTGTTCATCATCTTTGTAGTTAGGAGTGTAGGACACGAGGGGGTAGTGTACGTGAGGTGTGGAAAAATGGTCAGTTTAGAAGGGGTATCTAGGTGCGGCCTGGAGCTGCTTAGCCCTGCGGGCTTGGGCCTGTCTGAATTGGCTGGCTCGGTCAGCTGGTCCTTTCATTCTGTGGACCTTTCTTTCGGGTGTTTCTGTGTGGTGTTCGCTCGTGGCTTCTGTGGTGGGCTTCTTGTTCTGGGGCATTTTACTTCCCTCTCCTTCATTATAGGCTCGTCCTCGAGCCTCAAGGGTGAAGTAAAAAGAAGCATAGTCATGGTGGGTCATTTTAAGGGTATTTAGAAGGTTCCACCAAGCAAGAGAGCGACGGTCAGGTTTCTTTTGCAGGTCAATGTATACCTGTAAGAATGTGTCCTCTGTGTTGTGGCGGGCGGCTGCCCGGGCTTGATGTGGGCGTGGTACACGGGCCAAGTGTCCAGTGGGGTTTTTTACTTTAACCTTTCGTATGAATGGTTTGTAGCTTTCCCCAGTGGGGGTCGGAGTGAGGTGTGTGGGATTGACAGGAGGTCTGTTTAGTGTGGTGAATGGGTTACTAACCGAAAGGGGATTCACGCGTGACAACAGAGCTGGGGATGAAGGGGGAATGTGAGTCTGGGTTTTATTTGGTTTTCTTGGGCGGTGTTGTAGGTTGGGAATATATAGGGAGGCAATGCGCAAGGTTGGTTTAGGTAAGGTGGGTGAAGGAGGTGTGTGGGAAGGAGGGGGTGTGTGTGTTGTGTGGCTTGGGTCCTGAGTGTCAGAACGGGGTGTTATTTTAGTATCGCTGTCTTTAAATCTGATGGGTCTGTTGATTATTCTACTTCTGGCGGTCCTGGTGGGAAGGTAGATGTTTGTCGTGGGACTTGAGTCGCTCGACGATGTTCTATATTGAGGGGAAGAACGTTTTACAGGTAAAGGACATGTGGGGGTTTTCTCAGGGGTGACTTTGTGGGGGGATTCCTTAGGGGTTGGTTGGTTGGGGGTTCGGTGAGATGAGGAGGTTGGTCGGTGGGGTGGTGGGGATCGTGGAGGGGAAAGGGGCGGATGCGGGGGGGGGGGGGCTAGACGGGTGGGTAAGGAGTGTAGATTTAAGTTGGAGGGTTGGGGGTAGGGGTGTGTGTGGGGTGTGTCGTTTGATGAGGTTGGTGATTTGCTGGTGATTATTCGTCTTCTTTCCCTTTGTGGGGGAGAATTCGACGAAGAAGAAGAAGAGGAGGAGGAGGGTAGTGGTCTGGCAGCCCTACGGAACTTGGTTAGCAGGGTGTGTTTTCTGGAGGTTTTAAACGATTTTTGTCGTTTGTAGCGTGACGTTACTGAGGTAGATTGTGTGGTGCGGTTGGGTGTGTACTTGGTTTGGGGTGGTGGTGGTGGTTTTCTCACTGTGGTGCCTGATGGAGGTATATCAGGGCTAGATGGGAGGGTTTCTGTTGTGGTCGGGGTTGTGGGTGGGGGTTTTCGTACTTGGATAAGTTGGGGAGGCACTTGACTATCAGAAGTGAAGGAAGGTGTTATGGTGGAGGAGGGTGTGATAGTGGGGGCTTGGGGTTTGTGGAGTACATTGAGAAATGATTTGTTGGTTCGGTGCTGGAGGGCTTAGGTCCTTAGGGGTTTGTATGGGAATATTCATAGCCTGAGTGGGAGGTTGAGTAGGGGTGTTTAATTCAGGGTCGGACGTGTGGGGTGGGGTAATGTCTTGTGGCTTTAGAGGTTTAAACGCTCGGACGAATCTAGTTCGGAATGTGCGAGTCACACCGTGATAGTCAATGGTGACTTGAAAGGCATTTGGGACTTGTATGACGGTGTAGGGCCCGACATAGCGAGGGCCTAACTTGTTGGTGATAGGGAGGTTGGCTACCATTACGGTGTCATGGATGGCGAAAGGGTTTTTGTCATCGATGTTATCAGTTTTGGTGTCCTGACAGATCTGGGCGGTATGGAGGGTGTTTTGCAGATGTTGCAATGGGTCAATTGTGGAGGTGGTGGAGGGAAGGTGAGCGTGGTGGTGGAATGGCAGTAACAGGGGGGGTACACCGCAAACACTTTCATGAGGGGAAATACCGTCTTCCCGGGGACAGGTGTTCATACCCCACTGTATCATCTTTAGTTGTGATGGCCAGTCTGAGGTGTTAAGAGCAATCATTCTTGTACGTAACTGGTTGTTGATGGTGCGATGGCTGCATACGCATATAGCATTTCATTGGTGGCAGCTAAGGAACGTGACCAGGTAGCTACGTGGAGCACCCGTCACGCGAACCCTAAAAACCATATTGAGATAGCTAAGGTAAAAAGGCTACGATACCTTACGACCTTACGAGGCTAGGGACTAGCCTAACTAAAAAGGAATGTGGTGTAATGCCCTCGAAAATGTCCCGCACCCACAATAATACGAACCCGAGTTGACGTCAAGTATAGCGTAAAATAGTCTTAGATGGTAAGTCCAATAAACTCATCACATGATAACACCACGAGACTATCACCTGGTTCTTAAAAATCGGACTAAGGTTGCTATACTTTTAGTACGTCCGTGGTAGTACAGTGGGTTAGCGCGCGGGCCTGGTAGTGATGGTGGTGCGTCACTAACCAGGGTTCGAACCCCACCCAAGGCATCTCAAAACCTGTGGGTTTTTAGGACGGTTAAATTCCCTTCAGAGGTTCGTACCCCGCGCCAGGTACCAGGAAAGGTTGATCCTAAAGGTAGCCTGGGGATATTTCCCTTCCTATTTAACCCTGGTAAAACCTAGCATTTCATTAATATTATGTGGATTGCCTTAAGTTATTAAACATATATAGATCATTTCCAGTGATCTTTAGAAAATATTAATTCTTATGTGATATAGCTACTTTTACCTTGCATTGCTTCAGTAAAGGTATATAGTTATTTATTTGTTCACTCCTATTTTTAGAATCTTAGTGCATTATATATTCTTGTTGCTCGTGCTGAAGAGACTGAGTTCATTATTACATTATAATACTTACTTTAATTAAACTAAGAATTTTTAATCTAGTTTTCCTTGCACCTGGATATTTTGAGTGTATTCTGACATCAGTCTTGAATTTCATATTATATCTATTTGTTAATTTATTTGCGTCATTTCACCTCGCCCATAAACATAACAATATACGGTATATATATACTGTGTATATATATATATATTTGCAATTGTGCCTATACCTAGGGTTATCTGTAGATGTGTTTTTTTTTATTCCAAACGAAGCGAAGATATGAAAGAGTTTTTGTGTAGTGGGTTGGTGGTTGTCAGTGAAGAGGTACTGTAATGTTGACTGCCCCTTCATTGACAGAGTTGTTAAGTTTAGATTCCGCCTTAACGGACTTAACCCCCAAAGAGAGAGGGAGAGAAAGATAAAAAAAAAGCGAGGTGGGCTCCCTTAACACGTTCCTATGCACCCACAATTTCGCCGCTTCCTTGCATTTCAGAGGAGTTGGAATATGTAGGCTACCCATTAAGGGGAGGCAGACCGTTTTTCTGGACCCCCTTCTCCTTAATGTTTAGCCTGTGACGCATGTCGAGTATGAGCATGCTGTACAGAACGCCCAGTCAGGCCCCACTCTCGCTAGGATCGTCAGGGCAGGAACTTTGGCTGTAGTCTGTGTAGAGTTTCCTAACTTAGTTTATGTGAGCCGTTGTACTATAAGTATTATAAATATGTATTTTGTTTTCATCTGAGTCAACGAGTTCTATTTTATATCATTAGTTATAAGTATTGTGTGTGGGACTTATATGTAATGATGAGAGGAGAGAGAGAGGGATGTTACGTAACGGGGACCAGTGAGTGCGCCACGCGGGCAGATAGGCCTAATTCCCTCCTCCCTTCCTCCCTCTCAGAGCGTGGGAAATCCTTTGTCGATCCCAGATTGAGAGAGAATATGACGTCATGATTGCCAGTGGGCGGTCCTTAAGTAGTTTGAGATATGCCGCTAGAGGGCCGAGTATAAAAAGAGAGGTTCTTGCCACCATTTCTTCAGAACTCATCAGGCAAAGCGACTTCTCATATCCCTTGCAACTATCCATATTCTTCCGACTGATGTGAACTTTCTCTACTCTCTGAACAGCCTATCTTCTTCTCTTCTCGTCCCTGTTTAACCTCCATGACCCCTTTGGTGCAGATTTAGTCAGCCAAAGTATTATCGCTTGAGTTCTCACGAGAT
>JBAKBP010019287.1:0-44943 GCA_037953745.1 Lithodes maja
GTTGATGCTGCTAACCGGGATAGCCTCCGGGTATCTAGTGGTAGTATCAATTAAAGTGTGCAAGTATTTATCTCCCGAACTGGTGGGTAACAAGGGACCAACCATGACTATGACACGAGTCAATGGCAGTTCAACTGCAGGTGTAGGGATCAAAGGTGCCACGGGTATTCCTGGGTGGGGTTCTCCAACTACCTTACCAATATGACACATGCATGCATATTAGGCCACCAAAAATGAGAATGTAGCCAATTAGTAGTCTCACATACCCCTAAATGACCCGCCAGTGGTGCCACCTGCGTTAGCCTAACCAGCCCTTCCCGGAACTGGACAGGCACCACTAACTGCTCCTCCCCCAAGCCTGAGTTCGTATCCGGCTTCCACTGACGATACCACAATGCCCCCTTTACAACAAATTTCTCTGCTCGACCGTTCTTCCCACCAGTCGTACCAAGCTTCTTAAACAGGAGGCCCAGACTGGGGTCCTCTTGCTGCAACTTGCTCAGTTTGTTTCTAGGTAGCTCCATCAAGGCAGTTATCTCTGACCTCTCAAAAATATCAGAAGGTTGAGTCGGTATCACTATGTCAGACTCCTCGTCCGGCTCTAGGTCACCTCTACTAGTCTCGGTAGCCTCACTGGGGTCAGCCAAGCCCACAGCTGTCTCCGGACCAGTGTCATCTAGTAGTGCATCATGGGATGGCCCGCACTCATGGCTGTCGTCCCCCGCATCCACTAAATCATCCATCTGTTGTGCCAAATGTGCCACTGATTGGGTCACTGCACCAACAGGCTAGATAGAGTCCATGTTATCTTCTTGCAAACAACCACCACCAGGGGGTACAAAAGCAGCCTCAGCGACGACTATAGGAGGCGGGAAAACTACATCCCCTGCCAAGTCAGTCCCGAGCAAAAAGTCCACCCCCTCAACTGGCAGTGTCCACCATGGCCACCTTACACTCGGCAGTCAAAAGTGGGCATTCTAGGGTCACCGGGACTAAATCACAGAATTGTTCACTGTTGATTCCCCTGCACATTACAAACTCTCCCGTGCTAATAGGTCCCTCTGTCAGGTTGCGACACATGGATTGTTGCGCACCAGTATCCCTAAACACCTTGACAGGGTACGTCTGCTCCCCGATCCGTACTGATCCATCATGTATGAATGGCCGACACCAATCAGGGGAAGTCTGGTTATGCTCAGGTGGTGATATCATCTGGGGCGGCAAAGTGCTTACTAAGCTGCTTCGCGCTGGCCAACACTGCCCCCCAAACCCGCCAGTACCTGGCTTGCCTTTCACAGGCACCTCCCCTAATGTCGCCACCAACTGGACAGCCCTGGGATCCTGGGTAGCCTTCCATTTAGCACACTGAGGTTTAATATGACCCACTTGCTTGCAAAATTAACATCTCACTTCCGTAGAAGCTTGCTGGTTGTCAGCCTGGGTATAATGTTGTGTCTTATTTGTGGTACCTTTGGGTGATGATGGGCGAGCTGATACTGTGGCTGCTTGGTGCACAGGTCAGTCTCTCCTGTCACCAATGCTCCTCATGCACGTGCCACGCCGGGCTAGTGCAAAGTCATCAGCCCAAACTGCTGCTTCCCTTATTGATTTAAACCGTTTTTCTTTAAATTTTTCCCCGACGTCCTTTTCAACTATGCTTGTAAACTGCTCCATCAGCCAAACCTCACACGCCACCTCCAAAGTATCCACTGACTCTTACCAGCTGACTCTGAATGCAGCCACTTAGCTAGAGTATCGCGCAGGTACCTGGCACATTCCACATGTGAGTCCCCCTGCCACTTCCGAGCCCCCCTGAAGGCCAACCTGTAAGCCTCGGGATGCAGCTCGTAGGCTTTTAACACAGCCTCTTTAAGTACCTCCTGCACTTCTAGGCGATCGTATGCATCGAGAGCCTTGCCTTTTAACACATTAGACACCAACGCTGCCCAGCGGTGCCCCGGCCACTGATACTCGTGAGCCTTCTTCTCAAAACGTAAGAACCACTCGGTGACCTTAAGTTCATCGAAGGCCGTCACGAGTTTCAGCCGTCGAGACAACAACACCTCTTCTGCCTCCTCCCTAGATGCATGACCAGCACTATTCCCTTGTCGTCCCTGCCCACTAGTTTCCAACTTCGTCTTCTCCAAATCTACCTGTATTCTCTTCTCCACTGCCTTTTTTTTTTTTTTTTTTTTTAAGAGACAATCAACGGAGGAAGGAAAAACACAGATAAAACAAAAAGGTCCATGTGCCTAAAGGCATCCTCCATTCATAAAATGTTTGTAACAACTGGATTTAAACTTTTGTAGATTGTAAGTTTGTGGAAAGCAACTCGATGGAAGTGAATTCCAAAGAGTAGTAGTTCTAGGGATAAATGAATTTTGAAAAGCAGAAGTTCTGCATTGGGGAGGAGAAAGTGTAAATTCATGGGCGCTCTCAGCTGCCCTAGTTCTACGGGGAAAGATGTGGAGAGGAATAGCTTTATTTTGAATTTTGTCCAACTGCCTCAATGCAACCATTCCACTTCCACTCCACAGAGGTGAACAGTAATCCATCTGAGAACGCACATGACTTTTATATATTACGGCCGACTGCTCGTCAGTGAAGAATTCTCGAACTCTGTACAGGAGTCCCTGTTTTTTAGAGGCATTCTTAGCAATGCTTCTAACATAATGTGTCCAGCTCAAGTTAGTAGTTAATGTTACACCGAGAATGTCAATACTAGGGGAAGTGGGAATAATTACATCATTAAAAAATATATGGGAGTCAGTGAGATTCTGTCGGTTAGAAAATTGAATGTACTTGGTTTTCTGTGCATTAAAGGAAACTAGATTCTTTTGTCCCCATTCATTAATTCTAGAAAGGTCCTGGTTCAGAGAAATTGCAGTGTTTATTTTTGAATTTATAAGATCGGGTTGGATGAAAGAATTGGTAAATGTGAAGGAACTGTGGAGCGTTGAGTCATCTGCGTAGGAATGTATTGGATTATGAGTGGTAGATATGAGATCATTGATATGAATGAGTTGGGGCCAAAACTGATCCCTGGGGAACACCAGCATTTATTGAGTGAAATTGAGAATAAAGGCCATCTACCATTACACATATTTTTCTATTACGAAGATAAGAAGAAATTAGTGGAACTAATGATGCAAGGCCATAGTGTGACATCTTCGACAATAAGGATTGATGCCAGACTCTATCAAATGCCTTTGATATATCCAGTGCTATTGTATGTGTTTCACCATGTTGGTCTGTAGCTTGGTTGATTTGATGCGTAAGAAGGCAAAGAATGTCTGCAGTTGATCGACATCGTCTAAAACCATATTGCCTATAACTGATTAATTATTATTCTCAAGATGCTTAATTATGTGATTATTTAATATAATTTCAAAGACTTTACCAAGAGTGGAAGTTATAGCTATTGGTCTGTAGTTTGATGGATCTTAAGAGGCACCTTTTTTAGGAACTGGATGGATGTTTGCTTCTTTCCAGGGTACTGGGAAGCATGAGGTATGAGTACACAGACGGAAATGTTTTGCCAATACAGGAGCGAGCACCAAGGAGCAATTCCTAAGTACTATTGGAGGAATTTCATCTGGACCAGGAGTCTTATCTACTGAGAGATTCTGCAAAATTATTTTGACATGTCTGGTGTGGATATTAAGTGAGGGAATTTCAGGCGAATCAAAATTAAGCACAGGGACATCTTGATTTATTTCATCTAAGGTTGAGTTGGTGGAGAAAATATCTGCAAGAAGGTTAGCTTTACCTCGTGGGTCACTTACAAGATTGCCAATCAGAAATTTTAATGGTGGAATGGATGAAGCAGTAGTGAAGTTGGATTTGAATGAGTTAAGAGTAGACCAAAATATTTTGTTATCATTTGGATTATTTAGAAGTTTATTTGCCTGCTTGTGGAGAAAGTTTGATTTAGTTAGGTTTAATACAGTTTTGGCATGATTTCTGATGTTTCTAAAGTAATTAAAGGCTTCATGTGTGTTTGATCTTGTGTATGCATTGTAGGCTATTGCATTTTGTTCAGTTACTCTAGCACAATTATGGTCAAACCATTTAGGTGAATTAGATCTTTTACTGTACTTTTGATGAGGAATAAAAGTTTCCATTCCAATTTTTACAAAATCTTGTATGTGGCTCAAGGTGGAGTGTGCATCATTAGAAAAGAAAGAGGTCCAGGGAATATCAATAAAGAAACCTTGAAGACCCTCCCAGTCTGCTCTATCATAATACCATTTAGTCACCAAAACAGGTTCAGAGTGGGAAGGTGTGGTAGGTGATAGACAGGTGGCCTGTATCAGACAGTGATCAGAAGATCCAAGCGGGGACCTCACTGTAACAACATAATTTTCTGAATTTGTTGTTAAAAATAAGTCCAGTAGGTGGGAATTAGGATTAGGATTATCTGGTACACGGGTGGGTTGGTTGACTAGTTGAGTGAGATTAAATGAGTCTGCAAATAGCATACAGTTCATCCTTACCATAGCAGTGGGATCAGTTATCCAGGAATGGAATAGTATTTGCCTTGCAATACTTTTCCAGCCGGCTATTTACATCCAAAGCCCTGGAGGACCATTCCTTCCTTACCCCTCTTCTTGGTATGATACTATGTACCACAAGAACTCTACACTTCTTCTTGATTCTCTCCAACATTGCCTGGTACTTGGTGAGCAACTCCTCAGTCCTGCATTTCCATATGTCGTCGTTCCCTTCATTGAGGAAGATGATGGGGTCCTCCCCACTCACCCTCTATCTGCTCTGCTACCCTCCCGACTCCGGCACCAGGCAGGCAGACAACTTTACCAATATGTGTGTTAGTAGCCCTGCCAAGGTATTTAACTATTGAATCTGTATTCTCTTCTCCTCAATCTCTCTGTCTATCTCCATCTTCCTCAACACAAGTTCCCTATCTTGCTCTCTATCTTTCTCTCTCTGTCTCTCTTCTCTCTCTCTCTGTCTCTCTTCCCTTTCTCTATATCTCTCTTCTCCTTCTCTATCTCTCTCTCTCTCTCTGTTCCAACTCCATTTTTTTGAGCTGCAACTCAACCTCTGGACTCCTTCTCGAACCTATCAGGGTTATAGGAGGAAACTGGGCATAAGGGGGAACATTGTGCTGAGCAGCCACCGTATGAGTGGCAGTGAAATGCTGGGGTGTGGCCCACGACACATGGGGTGAAGAAGGAGGATACTGAGGATTGCTAGCATAACTTGAAACAAATGTACTGGCCATAGGGGCATGAACATAGCCCTGTGATAATGAAGGGGCTGTACTGGTAGGGTTAAATGCTGACGGTGGAAGCGTGGTGGCAGGTGCTGTGGTAATAGTAGGAGACTGCCTAAATACAGTATCACCTTGCTCTGGAGTTGTTGCTCCACTCCAGGCCCCATTAGAATGGTAGCTAGCCTGACTGATAGGATGCTGCGGCACATGCTGGATGGTGCCATCATCCACAACACGAGTACTAGCTTCAAAATAAGGACCACTAGGCTGTGCAGCCAACTTGGACACCTCTTGAACTAACTCTGCCTTAGACATATCACTGCACCTCCACCCATGCATCTCCAACACACGTCTTAATTCATCACTACTCCTGCTAGCAACCTCTTCTTGACTAGGTTGGGTTGTAATAAACTTCAAAACGTCCTCCTTCCCCACAATATGAACAGGAACGTAATCAACATGCGACATCTTAGCAATAGTTGTGGACACGGGTTAATGAAATAAGAATACTATGTCCGTAGACTTTCAATTACACAACAAAATTACTGACAATCTAAATATAATTGCTTCACACCACAAGAACTCTATACTATCACACTATCCTAGACGAGGTCGCCACTGTTACGAGGGGAGGCTGGGGGAAAACAGATGCTAAAATAGCCTAGCCCACAGCACTCTCACCCTGCAACAGACACGCTCTTAATATCTGACTCAAACACCAAGACACGCAGGTTCTCTAGGAAAAATGGTTATCTTCCTCTTGGCTCTATTAAAGCAGCAACAAGGAGACACAAAAATATCGATTGTCCCCGAGTCTGGTAGAAAATGCATATAATATTTAAGAGTCCTTCTCTTCTAGACTGCACCTAACTGAGGAAACATAACGCTGTCAGACTCCCAGACACTTCATAGTACGCCCAATCGCTTAGGAATTAGGAATAATATAAAGCCGAACCATGGGGGAGAGTCTGGAGCACTAACCTAAGACATGGAACACAAGAGTTGACATACCAGTAGGTTGGGGATATGTTACCCTTGAGCATACCTCCAAACCACTGTGAATGCCAACTTCAATAATAAAGGAGAAATATACATGTAATATCAATAGGCAATGCAGTTAAACAATGGGAAAGAATGCACGGAAGGACAGGGTGAAGCTTATATGTAAAGATTGCCAAAGAAGGAGTGAATGCTGTAATTTATATTAAACTAAAGATGTTAAAATAAAACAATATGCTCAATATGACTCCAGTCCCTGCTATGCTCCAATCAAATAAAGAACCAAAAAGAAATATGCGGTATGCAAGGGAAACAACGAAGCAAGCCAACACTAATAGACAAGGATGTTGCTATATCAAGGGGCGGAACTGAAGTGAAGCTCCCGCTCTCGCTCTGGTTCCCACGACCAGACGAGGGAGAGAAGGGGAAGCACCAGGCACCGCCAGAACATACAATTAACAAGGCTCTCACTAGCAATACAAAGTAATCAAGTAAAACATAAGACAACATTGTGCAAACTTATGATAGACGAAATAATTGCACAAAGGCTAAATAAACTAATTAATTATAGTAATAGCCAACCGGCCACACAGACTACAGGTGCCGTCCAGCTAGCCACGATGTCTAGCTAGATATTAGCCTCACACAGCCCCCCCCCCCCCCCCCCCCCCCCAAACAGGCCTTGCAACTGAAACTCACTTACAAATGATATAGGCTACAAACTCATTTGGGAGTGACAATATATTATATATATACCGGTATATATATATATGTATATATATATATATATATATATATATATATATATATATATATATATATATAACTGAATGATAAATTAGAACATATTTTTGTGGGCAGAATTCTTTTCAATAAAATCTTGTATGTTATATACTGTATGTTGGTGTAATCAATATAATTAATACAATATGTTCTAGTAGAACTAGCTGGATATGAATTTACGCTATTTGCATCAATGTGATTATATCATGATATATTCAAAGCTTAACATTAAGAAAATATGCAATAATATTCACATACAAAATTGGAAAGGTGATTGTTCTTATGATTATACAGTAATATATTATTCAGGAAATGTGTATATTATATTAAAATATAACTAATTTTATAATCAATATCATATAAAGTCAAAGGTACGACTAAAAAAGTGCATTAACCCGGCAGCTACGGGGAGACTCTTAAGAGGTTTTACTGGGCAACTGCGGGGAGACTCTTAAGATCCTAGGCCTAAAAAAAAAAAAACTAAGACACCCCAGTGGCACTTTAAAAAAAAAATCTGTTTAAGTGAGATAATTCCCCTCCATACCTCCAATCACTCCTTCACATGTGTCAAAGTCCCCTCCTCCACCCCCCCCCCCCTTCAATTGTCACCTATTTTCCCTGTTATTCCCTTATTCTTTGGTACATTTTCGACCTAACATCTGTATCTGGATTCACGATAGTCATTTTTTTTTTTTTTTTCTATGTGATTGAGGGAGGCAAAAGGCATAACTGCCTATAGCGAGTGCCTCCCCCATAGTTGAAAGAGTGACAGGGCCAAAATCAAGGGACGTTCGAGCCAAAATGCCTGGACACACAGAGTTTGAAGCAATTTAAGTCATAGGAAGAGGGAAAGACTGATTCTGGGAGAGAGTTCCAGAGCTCAGCTGTTGAGTAGAAGAAAGTTTGAGAGTAACGTTTCACTCTTGGATTGGAGAGTTGCACAGAGTAGGGGTGGGATTGAGTTGCAAGACGGGTACCACGTGCCCTACGTAAAGGAGGTGGTATGCACTGGGATAGCTCTGAGGAACACTGATTATTATAGTAGCGATAGAATAGCGAGAGAGATGCAACATTGCGGCGGAGAGAGAGAGATTGCCGAGAGTTGGTGAGTGGACGGGAGTTAATGATACGAAAGGCCTTCCTTTCAACTTTGTCTAGGAGAGCGGTGTGAGAGGAACCTCCCCACATATGTGAACAATACTGAATACAAGGGCGCACTATGCCCCTGTACAGAGCAAGAAGCTGTGCAGGGGAAAAGAACGCCCTAAGGCGGTTGAGCACACCCAGCTTCTGGGAGGCTGCCTTAGCAAGACTGGTAATATGGTCCTTCCAAATGAGAGCAGAAGAAAATGAGACACCAAGAATATTGAGAGAAGATGAAGGGTTGATTTTTGTATTGTTGAAGAATAAGGGATAGTCCGCTGGGAGATCCTGACGGGTAGATAGATGGAGAAATTGGGTTTTGGAAGCATTAAAGTTAACAAGGTTTTCTCTGCCCCAATTGGAAATAGTATTTAGATCAGAATTTAAGAGTTCTATTGCTTCATTACATTTGTCGTTGAGGGATTGCTGGCTGGGGCGTTCTGACAAACTAATGGAGTAGTGTAAGGTTGAGTCGTCTGCATACGAATGGATGGGAATTAAGGTACAGTTAAGGAGATCATTTATATAAATTAGAAAGAGAATAGGAGATAGGACAGAGCCCTGAGGAACACCGGAGTTTATAGGGTGAGGAAGTGAACAATGGCCGTCCACAACCGCGGCTATGGAACGGCCAGAAAGGAAATTAGAGACAAAGGCACAGATGGAGGGATAGAAACCGAAGGAGGGTAGTTTAGAAATTAAAGATTTATGCCAGACTCTATCGAAGGCTTTCGATATGTCTAGTGCAATAGAAAAAGTCTCACCGAAGTCCCGAAAGGAGGATGACCAAGAGTTAGTAAGATATGAAAGAAGATCACCAGTAGAGCGACCCTTAAGGAAGCCATACTGGCGATCTGAGAGCAGATTATGAGAAGAGAAATGCTTAAGAAATTTGGAAGCAAGACTAGTTTCAAAAACTTTAGAAAGACAAGAGATAAGAGCAATTGGATGATAGTTGGAGGGTTGAGAGCGGTCACCTTTCTTTGGGACAGGTTGAATGTGAGCAAACTTCCAGCATGAAGGGAAGACGTTAGAGGATAGACAGAGACGAAAGAGTTTGCCTAGGCAGGGAGTCAGCACGGAAGCACAGATTTTGAGAACAACAGGAGGAACACCGTCCGGACCGTACGCCTTATTAGTGTTAAGCCCAGAGAGGGTAGAAAGTACATCTTTAGAAGAGATTAGGATATTAGGCATAAGTAAGAGAGAGGAGGGCGGAGAGGGAGGAATAGCACCGGAAAAAAATCATCCAAGGTGGAGTTTCTAACAAAAGTTTGAGCGAAGAGTTTAGCTTTGTCAGAGGAAGAAGTGATGGTTGTGCCATCAGAGTGGGAAAAGGGAGGGAAAGACGAGGAAGAGAATAGAGTGGTATAACCTACATTTTCTATGTATCATACCCTAGATACAGTTTGTACAGTATGTAAGCTTAATAAGTTAGACAAGGCCTATTATACGAAAGTATAGTATTTAAGTGTCTTTAGGAATGCATATATGATTTATCATATAAACCATGCTGTAATATTATGTAAGTGGTGCGATATTTACCGCTAGATATCCGCTACTAACTTAGCAGTAGCCGCTAGAGTCGTAGCGTAAGACGATGACGTCTTGGATTGTGGCGCACCGCGTCAGAGCACTTTTATACTTCATCCAAGCAACAACTCCACTCTTTAGTTCGCCGCGATCCTGGTTCCGGTTTCATCTAGCTCTCATCATTAACTTAAACTCAACTACATCCTACAGACAGACCGACTGACAGCTAAGCCTTATTATCATGATTTAACTTTCTCTAACCTCATTTATTCAATATTGTTCAGGTGCATCCTCGTGGTCACCTTAAGGTAAACATCCAATGGTGTTTGAATAACAGCCATTTGCCTACCATCTATCAGCACCTCCATCAGCATTTCCACCTTGCCTAGCTGTATTTTATGGTGATTTAATAAGTGAGTTACATTCCCAGTATTATTATTTATTTACATTATATGAGCGGACCTTTTCAGTCTTAGGTAGCCTAAAGTAAACTTATCTTCCTTAAATCCGCCATATTGGTGCCCAGACCTCGGAACTTTGACCCACAATTAAATTTCCTAAGTTAGGCATGAGCAAGGGCAATGTTAAGGGAGGTTGTAGATCAAAGGATCCGGGGGGTGTAGATCTGGGATATAAACCGGTGCCAGTAGTGGCCGAGGTAGATCGCATAGCGATCTTTGGCCACTCATACGCAACCTGATTGAGGGCAGCACACCAGGGCCCTATTGACTACAGCGAACCCGGTCGGAAGATTTGCTTTTAAAGTACCAGCAGCTGATCAAGTCGTTTAAGGAGAAGTCATCACGGATCATCGTCTCAGGAATCGTCCCCCGGCTCGGTGTAGAGAGCCGATTTTACAACATAGCCACCAGCACAAATCGTTGTCTAGCAAACCTCTGCAGGAAGGAGAACGTGGGATTCGTCGACACCTGGGACAATTTCTACTACGATGACTATTTGTTTTCGGACGATGGAGTTCATCTGAACCAGGTGGGAGCAGCACGTTTTGGGCGTCTTCTCAACGATGCGGTGACGGATTTTCGGAGAAGAAATCGACTCAGCACAGGACAACCAGGAAGGAGGACCAAAGACAGCGAGGACGGCAACCTACAAAGGAATTAAATACTAATCCGTCAAGAACCGCGAATTTGGATAAAGCTCCACCAACACGACCCAAATTCAAAACCGCCAGGGATAATGACCGAGGACCGAGGACAGCCATAAATGTAAATGTAGATCCGACCAGAACCAAAAATTCGATGAAAGAACGTTCTGCGAGTTCTAAAACCGCAACTTTAAAGGTTTTCTATGCAAACGCTCGTAGCTTACCCAATAAATTTTCAGATTTAGAGGAGCTAGTGTTTACAGAAAATTATGATGTGATTGGCATAACAGAATCTTGGCTCAATACAGAAGATAGAGACGTTTTAGCAGAGTATTCACTTCCCGGTTATGTAATGTTTGAGAACAGCCGAATAAATAAAAATGGAGGTGGCGTTTTATTTTATATCAAATAAATCTTAACCCGACCCTCGTGTCAAAACCTCAAATTGTGAACGTCGACACATCTTTTGTGCTAATAAAGAATAATAAAGGTACAAAAATAATACTTGCGTTAATATACAGACCTCCAGCTCAATCAGTGCAAACTGACCGAGAAATTTACGAACAAATTGCAGATGTAAGTAACTCACAAGATACCATAATTTTTGGCGACTTTAATTTACCTGTGACCAAGTGGGGCGATACTCTTACTTCACACTCCGGACATGACTTGTATACGAACTTGCAAGAGAGTTCGCTTTATCAATTTGTTCGAACGCCGACCCGTGGTAATAACGTTCTTGACATTGTACTTGCAACAAAAGAAGAATTGATAGAGAATTTGAATGTTGGTGATGAATTCAGTAACAGCGACCATCGTACGATAACTTTCACTTTAAAGTTTACTAGTAACGAACCAAATAGTAGCATCGAAAAAGTCCCTAATTTCAAGAAAGCAAACTTCCATAAACTTAAAGCTATGTTTAAAGAAACTGACTGGAGCTTTTTAATTAACAATAACGACATAAATACATCTTGGAAGTTATTCGAAACCACTTACCTAAAAGCAGTGCAAGACTGCATACCATCGAAAATACGGCGTCCAGGCCATAATAATAAGCCCAAATGGTGGAATAAAGATATTTCAAACTGCCTGCTTGCTAAAAAATTTGCTAATGATAGATTAAAATCCTCACAAAATGACGAAGAACGGGTGAAATTTGTAGAGCTACGACGCAAAGCCAAAAAGTTAATTAAGCAGAGTAAAAAGACCTTAGAGTTACATATTGCGAATCAAAGTAAAACAAACCCGAAAGAATTCTATAGTTATATCAGAAAGAAAAAAGTAGTTACTTCAACTGTTGGACCGTTAGTCGATGAAAATGGAGAATACACCAAAGACGAAGTACAAATGAGTAATGCCCTCAATACCTTCTTTGCATCAGTTTTTACAACAGAAGACCTCAGTGATATCCCTACACCATCGCCGATTCAGATTGATAATTCAGATGTTCTAAGCAATATCACCGTTACAGAGAGAGAAGTATTGAATTGTTTAGATAAACTCAAGGTAAATAAAACGCCAGGACCTGATACAATCTCGCCTAGAGTTCTAAAGGAAGCTAAGGATGAGCTCTCCAAACCACTGACATTACTATTCAATAAATCCTTGCAGTCTGGAACTATGCCTGATCAGTGGAAGCTAGCCAACGTAACACCGATATTAAAAAAAGGCAGCAAATCCCTACCCAGTAACTATCGTCCAATTAGCTTAACCTCAGTTGTTTGTAAAATGCTAGAAACGGTCATACGAGACAGACTCGTAAATCACTTAGAGGAAAATAACATACTTAAAGATACTCAACACGGCTTTCGTAAAAAACGTTCCTGTTTAACAAACCTCTTAGACTTCTTCCACGATATCCTCAACCTCTACGATGAGAGTAAAGCTGTAGATATTATATACCTTGATTTTCAAAAGGCCTTTGACAAAGTTCCCCACAAACGTTTACTGCTAAAACTAAAAGCGCATGGAATACAAGACGGTGTGTTGAAAGGGATAGAAAATTGGCTCAGCAACAGAAAGCAAAGGGTAGTCATAAACGGTAAGGCATCTAAATGGACCAATGTAAGTAGCGGGGTACCCCAGGGATCGGTACTAGGACCAATTCTCTTTCTAATTTACATCAACGACATAGATGAGGGTCTCACCTGTACAATCTCAAAATTTGCTGACGATACAAAAATTGCAAATAGCGTACTCTCAAAAGAACAAGTTGACGATATGCAACACAATCTAGATAAATTGTCATGTTGGTCCCAAATTTGGCAAATGAGTTTCAATGCGGATAAATGTAAAGTACTACATGTCGGATACCTAAATAAGAAAGCAAACTATTCGATGAATGGCACTCAGCTTAAGAATGTAAACAGAGAAACCGATCTGGGAGTAACAATATCGAGTAACCTAAAACCGAGTCAACAATGTTCAGAAGTTGTTAAGAAGGCAAACAAAATAATTGGCTTTATAGGCAGGTCATTTGAGCATAAATCCAAAGAAGTTATCCTAACCCTTTACAATTCCTTAGTCCGCCCTCTTCTGGAATACTGCGTTCAATCCTGGTGCCCTTATTACCAAAAAGATATAAACAAGCTAGAACGAGTTCAACGTAGAGTTACCAAAATGATACCTAGCCTAAAGAACAAACCACACGAAGAGCGTCTTAGAGAATTAAATCTATTTCCTTTAACCCAGCGCAGATTAAGAGGTGACTTAATTCAAGTGTTCAAAATCATCAAAGGCATCGACAATATGAACTGTAGTAAGTACTTCACTATCGACCAATCTAATTACAAGCGGGGAAACGGTTGCAAAATTATTGGTAAATCTTTTAACTCGCACGAATCTAAGAATTTCTTCTTCAATCGAGTTGTCAACTTGTGGAATGGGCTTCCCCGAAACGTTATAGACTGCATCACCGTTGATTCATTTAAACTCCGCCTAGACAAATATCTCTCATTAAACCCGCGACTGACTGCGTTTGTAAATGAATAACTTTATTTTATCCCCCCTCAGTTACTAACCCATCTGTCCTCTACTAACTTCCTGATCCTGCCACGGACATTAGTTCCAGGGCAGTAATTCCCTTTCCAATGTTCCCTTACCCACTCTAAACCACTGTTTGGACACTTGATCCTCAGTGTTTTGGAGGACAAGCAACCTAGAAGGGTCACTATACCTGTTGTTGCTTGATTTCCTTTGTACTCCTTTGTACTACAGGGGAGCGACCGGGGATCGGAAATTTCAATTCCGCTACTTTGGGGTGCCGGGGGCTAATATCACGAGTCTTAAGTCCTCCGATGAGTGGGGTAAGCTAGTATTAAACTGGCCCCTCTACACCTATTTACTCATTGGGGGCAACGACATAACCCCCGACACCGAACCCTGTGCTCTGGCTGCGGTATTAGGGGACCTGGCTCTGGCTGTCGAGAGGGACACTGGAGGGAAATGCATCCTGATTTCCCTAGAATACCGCTCTAGAGTATGGGGAATGCCAGCAGAGCAGTTTACTAAAATCAGGAATTCGGTTAACCGGTCATTGCGCTCTAGGTTAGACGTAACGCGCCATCGCTTTTTGTCGGTTTCGTCTAAACCGCAGGATCTTGACATCGACGGTGTCCATCTAGACCTCGACACTAACAAGATCCTGCATGACAAGATCACGGCCATGACTAAACGATGGCTAGAGCGTGATGCCGGAGTGATAAGCCTGCGACTCCCTAAGTTCTGTATCCCGCCCATCACCTTCCCCCAGTAACTTATCTTTTTTTCTTTTTCTTTTCTTTATTTTTGTGTTAACCCTGCATTTGTTTCCCTAATTTCATTATTATTTACTTTTTGACTTAGCACTGACCTACCATCTCATATTTCCGTCATTGTTTACTCATATCCCAATCTCTCGTGGTACTGTATTGTGTAAGGTAAGCGGTTTATATAGTCATTTCTACCTCTTTACTTTAATTACATTATTCTATAAAGGGTAGGCTAATGTGATGTAATATTGCATATGTGGACTGAAATTGTAAGTACATATGACAATTACTAAAAGGTGTGCTTATATTTCACGATTGAGACATTATAGAGGTCCGTATTGGCTGACGAATGGTTAGGCTAATTCGTGTAATTAATTTAATGGCTAGTAAACCAGAGGATAAAAAAAACATAATTATGTCTATCACAGTCTTGAAAAACCAGAGAGGGGGTTTGAGGGGTCTCATCACTAGGCTAACGTCCGATTTGGAAGACTTTGTAGCTAGTGCAACTCCTGCACAGCTGGAGGCTAAGTTGGAATACCTACAAACTACCTATGATTGGATAGCTACTTTTTTTTTTTTTTTTTAAGAGACAATGAACGGAGGAAGGAAAAACACAGATAAAACAAAAAGGTCCATGTGCCTAAAGGCATCCTCCATTCATAAAATGTTTGTAACAACTGGATTTAAACATTTGTAGATTGTAAGTTTGTGGAAAGCAATTCGAGGGAAGTGAATTCCAAAGAGTAGTAGCTCTGGGGATAAATGAATTCTGATAAGCAGAAGTTCTGCATTGTGGAGGAGAAAGTGTAAATTCATGGGCGCTCTCAGCTGCCCTAGTTCTACGGGGAAAGATGTGGAGAGGCGGCACAATTGAAGCAAGTTCCTCGGAACAATTGCTGTGAAAATATCTGTAGAATAATGCAAGGGATGCAACGTTTCTTCGTATGGATAATGTAGGAAGGTCCTGTGTGATTGCAGGGTTATTGATTAATCTAATAGCTTTATTTTGAATTTTGTCCAACTGCCTCAATGCAACCACTCCACTTCCACCTCACAGAGGTGAACAGTAATCCATCTGAGAACGCACATGACTTTTATATATCTCGGCCAACTGCTCGTCAGTGAAGAATTCTCGAACTCTGTACAGGAGTCCCAGCTTTTTAGAGGCATTCTTAGCAATGCTTCTAACATAATGTGTCCAGCTCAAGTTAGTTAATGTTACACCGAGAATGTCAATACTAGGGGAAGTGGGAACATTTACATCATTAAAAAATATATGGGAGTCAGTGAGATTCTGTCGGTTAGAAAATTTAATGTATTTGGTTTTCTGTGCATTAAAGGAAACTAGATTCTTTTGTCCCCATCCATTAATTCTAGAAAGGTCCTGGTTCAGAGAAATTGCAGTGTTTATTTTTGAATTTATAAGATCGGGTTGGGTGAAAGAATTGGTAAATGTGAAGGAACTGTGGAGTGTTGAGTCATCTGCGTAGGAATGTATTGGATTATGAGTGGTAGATATGAGATCATTGATATGAATGAGGAACAGAATTGGGGCCAAAACTGATCCCTGGGGAACACCAGCATTTATTGAGTGAAATTGAGAATAAAGGCCATCTACCATTACACATATTTTTCTGTTATGAAGATAAGAAGAAATTAGTCGAACTAATGATGCAAGGCCGTAGGGTGACATCTTCGACAATAAGGATTGATGCCAGACTCTATCAAATGCCTTTGATATATCCAGTGCTATTGTATGTGTTTCACCATGTTGGTCTGTAGCTTGGTTGATTTGATGCGTAAGAAGGCAAAGCATGTCTGCAGTTGATCGACATCGTCTAAAACCATATTGCCTATCACTGATTAATTTATTATTCTCAAGATGCTTAATTATGTGATTATTTAATATAATTTCAAAGACTTTACCAAGAGTGGAAGTTATAGCTATTGGTCTGTAGTTTGATGGATCTGAAGAGGCACCTTTTTTAGGAACTGGATGGATGTTTGCTTCTTTCCAGGGTACTGGGAAGCATGAGGTATGAGTACACAGACGGAAAATTTTTGCCAATACAGGAGCGAGCACCAAGGAGCAATTCTTAAGTACTATTGGAGGAATATCATCTGGACCAGGAGCCTTATCTACTGAGAGATTCTGCAAAATAGTTTTGACATGTCTGGTGTGGATCTTAAGTGAGGGAATTTCAGGCGAATTAAAATTAAGTACAGGGACATCTTGATTTATTTCATCTAAGGTTGAGTTGGTGGAGAAAATATCCGCAAGAAGGTTAGCTTTACCTCGTGGGTCACTTACAAGATTGCCAAGATTACCCTGAATGAAAGTATAGTATCAGGTTTGGAGGAAGAGTCAGATATTCAGGCGGAGTACGAGCAGCGCGCTGTCCATGATATCGCCCATTTAGAGGCAATACATTTACTGCGAAGGGCGGTGAAGAAGGTAGAGATAACCTCGACTAGCAACGCTGCCAGGCAGACAGACCCCCGTCGTGAAGTCAACTTGCCCAAATTAAATTTACCGAAGTTCAGGGGAAACTTGACCGAGTGGTTAGCATTTTGGGACGTCTTTAAATCCACAGTGCATGATTCAAAACTTGACGATGTACGAAAGTTCCATTATCTGAAAGGCCAACTCGAGGATGAAGCTTTACATTTGGTAGAAGGTTTTTCCATCGTAGGTGAAAATTATGATAGTGTTGTGAGGTTATTACAGGCGACGTATGGAGACACTGACCAGCTCAAAGTAGCCCACGTGAACGCCCTGTTGAACCTAGCACAGCCTAAGTACAGGGTTGATGAACTGACAAAGTTCAGGGCAGATATGGAGTGTCATACAAGATCATTAGATGCGTTGGGGGTAACCTCACAAGAAATGCTGGTCATAATTTTAAGACAGAAATTACCTCTAGCTATTCTAGATAAGGTTCGTACCTTTAACTTGGAGGAGTTCAAAGAGGAATTTAGCAAGGAGATTAGCAACATACAATTGAACAATGGTAGGACGGTGGGAGGGTCAGAAGGGACAACAGCAAGGGGTTCAATTAATATGATGGTAGGTTCTAAAGGGAAGGTTGAAGAATCACGAAAGAAACCACAAATGTCATGTAGGCGATGCAACAATCCCAAGCATAAATGGCTAAGCTGTACCAAATATCAAACCAATGAAGCCAAATTAGCTCAAGCAAGGAAGCTAAAATTGTGCAAGGGTTGTCTGAGTAAGGACCATGGTATGTAGGGTACATGTACTGCTTCCTATTTGAGGCCCTGTCGCAACTGTGAGGGTCATCACTTTGACAAGTTATGCCCCACAGGTAGTTCAGTCAAGGAGGACAAAGTAGGGGGTACTGCAACATTAATGCTAGGCAGTAGGAAGGACACCACCATTTTACCCACAATCAAGATACCTATAGAGGGTTATGGCAGGACACAAGTCTGTCGGCTACTCTTAGACCAGGGCTCACAACGATCCTTTATAAAGAGATCGGTGCTGGACGGTCTAAAACACTGTGTAGTAGGTAGTGAGACCCTTAGGTTGCAAAGTTTTACAGGAGTGACCGACAGTAGAGAATACGAAGTTGTTGAAGTTGCTTACATCTACCGTAAGAAGAAACACTTCTTCCAGTGTGTAGTGGTAGATGAACTCCCAGACTATCAATCTGTAGGAATTAACAAAGTAGAGCATGCACTTCATAGGAAAGGTATTTACCTGTCTGACCCCGTAGGTGACTTGAAGGAGGTGCACATACTGTTAGGAGCAGATTATTATTATGATGTAGTACACCCGGGTTTTAAAAGAGAGAGTGGAGTGATCTCGATCCCCACTAAGTTTGGCTACTGCATGAGCGGTACAGTCCAAACTACCCAGTCAAATGTTCTGGTTGACACGGTATCCGTGTCGAGGATGAGCACGACCGCGGCAGAAGAGTTCACCGAAGATGATACTCACATTGAGGACCCAAAGTTAGCTGCCGAGTTCAATCTAGAAAGACTGTGGAAACTAGACCACATAGGAATTCAACCTGTGGAGAACGACCAGGAAGCAAATTTCGCGATCGAGAAGTTCTCGGAATCTGTGCGTTACTTGACCACAGAAAAGCAATACAAAGTTTTTCTACCCTGGAAACATGATAATATCAGTTTACCCACTAATTATGGTTTAGCGTTGGGTAGGTTACGCGCCTTGCAGCGTAAACTAACCCAAGAACCTAGCACCTACAAGGCTTATGACGAGGTTTTTAAAAATTAACTCGAATGAGGGTTTATCGAGGCCGTCGATGTGGATGAACCAGGGAGTGCCGGGAAGGTCCATTACCTCGCACATCATGGGGTAAAGAAGGATAGTGTTACCACTCCCATCCGTGTGGTATATGACTGCTCAGCCCACCTTGGCCATAGTCCCAGTCTAAATGACTGTTTGTTGACCGGCTCTTCAATGGTGTCGGATCTATCTCAGCAATTGCTGTGATTTAGACTGGGCCGATACGCATTCACCAACGATATTGAAAAGGCCTTCTTGATGGTGAAACTACAGAAGGGAGATAGAGACGTCACCCGGTTCCTCTGGTTCAAGGACATTAACAACCCCGAGAGTCCCATACTAACTTATCGGTTTAGGGTAGCCTTGTTTGGCGCAACTTGTTCACAGTTTCTATTAAACGCGACCATTAAGAAACATCTGGAGGATTCTGAAGATGACACGACTGAACTCGCTCGCGGTTTATATATAGACAATTTACAGGGGTTTAGTGATAGTGAAAAGGAACTAGTTACAAGCTATAGGCAGGCTAGTAGGTTGTTCACTGAGGCTCATCTGTTTTTCTGCGAGTGGGTTTCGAATTCTGTGTTGCTTCGGGATGG
Source organism: Lithodes maja (assembly GCA_037953745.1). NCBI lineage: Eukaryota > Metazoa > Arthropoda > Malacostraca > Decapoda > Lithodidae > Lithodes > Lithodes maja. The sequence goes on from JBAKBP010019287.1 coordinate 19,427, forward strand.
TCTCATAATAGATGGAGTAGCTTCTGATAACCAAGAATATGCCAGAATCTTGGGGATGATATGGCAACCAGGGAAAGACATACTGATGTACCGGAACAAAGATTATACTGAACAGGCAGGGACGCACACAAAACGTAGTCTGTTGAGTAAGGTCGTGCAATTTTTTAATCCATTAGGTTTAGCATTACCTGTTACCATCAGAGCTAGGATTCTAATACAAGAAGTATGGAGATGCAACGTAGGGTGGGACGAAAATTTACCCGATGATCTTAGTGAACAGGGTAGGTCCTTACTAGAAGATTATAACACCCTATGTACATTAGAGTTACCGCGCCAAGTGGCCGCATTTGGACCCATGTCTTTACATGCATTCTGTGATGCGAGTGCTACAGCGTATGGAGTAGCTATTTATTGCGTTACCTCGTTTGGGATTAATTTACTCACCGCCCGGGCTAAGGTTGCACCGGTAAAGGGGGTCACGATTCCCAAATTGGAACTAACTGCCATGCTGCTATTGGGATGTTTGGTTAATCATGTACGCATTTCATACGATAAGGAACTGCAATTAAGGGCGGTACATGTATGGTGCGATAGCCAAATTGCACTAAGCTGGGTGCATAGTCAAAGGACATTGCCCGTCTATGTGCGCAATAGGGTGGATGAAATACGATCCCTACTACCAAACGCCTTCTATCATTATGTACCAACCAAAGACAACCCCAGTGACCTAATAAGTAGGGGAGTAATGGCGTCCAAACTGATTAAGTCCGACCTGTGGTGGCAAGGCCCAAAATGTCTGCTCCACGAAGGGGATTGGGCTGTATGGAATGCCGAGGTTGAGTTAGCTTTGCCATTAGAAACGGTGACAGCTGTCATTCAACCGACATCAACACCGAACCCTATGTTAGAGTGGGTAAGGATCGGTGGGTACAATAAATTAGTCAGAGTCGTAGCTTGGGTGTTGCGTTATATCACCAACATAAAGGCCAGGCTACAAGGACGACTCTGTAATCTGGGTCAAAGCTTAAATGCAGTAGAAATAAAAGCAGCTGAGGTAACACTAATTAGATGGATTCAAAGGGAATCCTTCAGTCAGGAATTAGAATCCATAAGAAGTTCTGTTAAGAATAAAATGCCTAACATTGTGCGTCAACTAAGGCTACACCTGAAGAATGACTTAATTAGATGTGAGGGACGTCTAAAGTGGTCAGGTGTAGACGACTATGCCAACAATCCTATCCTGATGCCTGCATCACACCATGTCACCGATCTACTGGTACAACGCACACACGAGGAAGTAATGCACTACGGGGTCCACCACGTTATTTCTAAATTGCGTCTCAACTGGTGGATACCCAGAGTTCGGCAGGTAGTTCGACGAATAGTCAAAAGGTGTGTCGTGTGCCGTAGACTAAAAGGAAGACCATTTACGACTGGACCTGCTCCACCCTTGCCAGAGTGTCGCGTTAATCATCTAGAACCCTTCAGAGTTACAGGACTAGACTATACCGGCGCACTGAGAACTAGGGAACTGGACAAGGTTTATGTGTTGCTATTTACTTGTGCCACTTCACGTGCAATACATTTAGAACTCTGTGACAATATGTCTTGTGAAGAGTTTATGCTGGCATTCAGGAGATTTTGTGCACGTCGTTCCTTCCCTCATTTGATTCTTAGCGATAATGCTCCCACTTTTCTTCAAGCTTCCAGGTACTTGATAGATATGAGCGACGATCCAACGGTTGTTGCTTACTTGGGAGAGTAAAGGTGCGAGTGGAAGTTTATACCAGTCAAAGCGCCGTGGTTTGGTGGAATGTGGGAACGGTGAGTAGGCATCGTGAAGTCAGGCTTACGGGCGATTGCAGGACGCGCCTTGTTAAAAAGGAGCGAACTAGTAACTGTGCTCACTGAAGTCGAGGCGGTTGTCAACGATCGTCCTCTCACTTACGTATATACCGACCTGCATGAACCACTGCCACTAACACCAGCGCATTTGCTCTACGGCAAGCCAATGACTGCCTTTCCTACTGATCTGCAGTCACAGGCAGAGTTAGAGGACCCTTCGATGTTCACCGAGGCTGCGGTGTCATGACGTTACCAGTATATTTCTAGGGTTATAGGTGATTTTAAAAAGAGATGGATGAATGACTACTTATTGGCACTACATGAGAGGGCAACTAAGACTGCTGGTCAACCATCAGCACCATCTGTAGGCGAGATAGTGTTCATCCATGATGATAGTCCTAGATTGTACTGGAAGTTGGGCCGCGTAGTGAAGGTGTACGAGGGCGAAGGCTCGGTAGGGCGAGTAGCGCTGCTCAAGACAGCTACTGGGACTACTGTTCTTCCGGTCGCACGACTGTACGCTATGGAGCTTGGCTCTTCTACACAAGAAGAAGCTCCACCTGATGATGCTGGATCCGAGGAGGCTGCCTTAGCCGATCAACCACAACCCGTTGGGGATCCGCCTCGGATCGGGACTAGACCCAGACGCGCAGCTCGTGGCGCCGTTGATATGTGGCGCCACAAGATTGCTTCTGGGCAACTCTAGATAAAAGGTGGGGTTCAGGTATTGTGTATGGGGGAGGGGAGTGTATCGTGGATTCACGATAGTCAGTGGTATAACCTACATTTTCTATGTATCATACCCTAGATAGTTTGTACAGTATGTAAGCTTAATAAGTTAGATAAGGCCTATTATACGAAAGTATAGTATTTAAGTGTCTTTAGGAATGCATATATGATTTATCATATAAACCATGCTGTAATATTATGTAAGCGGTGCGATATTTACCGCTAGATATCCGCTACTAACTTAGCAGTAGCCGCTAGAGTCGTAGCGTAAGACGATGACGTCTTGGATTGTGGCGCACCGCTTCAGAGCACTTTTATACTTCATCCAAGCAACAACTCCACTCTTTAGTTCGCCGCGATCCTGGTTCCGGTTTCATCTAGCTCTCATCATTAACTTAAACTCAACTACATCCTACAGACAGACCGACTGACAGCTAAGCCTTATTATCATGATTTAATTTTCTTTAACCTCATTTATTCAATATTGTTCAGGTGCATCCTCGTGGTCACCTTAAGGTAAACATCCAACGGTGTTTGAATAACAGCCATTTGCCTACCATCTATCAGCACCTCCATCAGCATTTCCACCTTGCCTAGCTGTATTTTATGGTGATTTAATAAGTGAGTTACACTCCCAGTATTATTATTTATTTACATTATATGAGCGGAGCTTTTCAGTCTTAGGTAGCCTAGAGTAAACTTATCTTCCTTAAATCCGCCATAATCTGCAAGCCGGTTCCATGGTGTTTTCATGTGACTAGCGAGTGTGTTGCGATAGGCAGAGTGTGAGGGAGTAAGTCAGTAAGGCTTCAGCCCTCGAGAGGAGAGGGTGTACGGCCGGCTGGCTCACATTTGATGAATGAACCGCTCGGTAATAATTCGCGATTTTGACCATCCAAACACTATTCCCACTTGTTTTATTGTTATTACATGTTACTATCTCCATATTAAATGTAAAATAGGTGCATATGGATAAGTATTAATTATAGTTATGGTAAATTAACGATTTTAGTGAGGAATCAATCAGAATACCTACACACAGGGGTATGGTGTATACTACAGGGGCTGCGCATTTAAGAGGTTAATGGTAACCCTCGTCATTCCTGCATAGGCCTACGCTGAAAATATATGAATAATGAAATCATATATAATTACTGTTTATCAAATCATAAAATAACCAACATTCATATTTTTATTCATTTTTTTTGGTCGGAAATTACAATATATTTATTTCAGGTTGCGTTGTCCATCCAGAACTACATTGCAATCAAAGTCCTGTTAACTTCTGGGCTTACATAAAGAATAGAGATGCTATCTCAATCATGAAGATAACTCTGAACCTGATTAACTCATTTGTAGCGGGGCCCGACTTAAGTCCGTATGGAGAAGAAAGGACTATGTGGTGGGGCCCGACTTAAGTCTGTGTGCAATTTTGGCGCAATATTGGCTCTGAGAGAGAGACGAGCGACGGGAGGAGTGTAGGTTGCCTCATGACCGCTCGCCACGGTTGCCGTGGGCCTACTGACATATACTACACACACATCCACCCTCCTTCCCTCGCTACACACGTAATTATGTAACGAAATGACCGTATTTTAGCGATTTTGCCATTCGGTTGCACGATCGTTGCAAGACAACCAGTGATCGTAGAAGGATGGTTCAGGTGTCATTGGAAAGCTCATTAACGCCCTTTCAGGGATACATAATTGTATTACGCTCTGGCTCTTGTTTTATGCATGAAAAAGAGCACGGAAATAAGCTCGTTTAGGGTAAAACCACCCGCTTGGCAGGTAGTAGAATTTACCGACCTAGCCGCTCGTTGAGTGTTAACACCTTACGAGAGGCCTATGCGGTTTATTTATATGTACCGCCCAGCGGGGTGTTTTTAGCCAAATAGGGCTGTTTACGTGATCATTTTCATGCCTAAATAAGACCCAGAACGTAAAACAAGTATCTATCCCTGAAAGGGGCATAAACAGAGCTTTCGAATGACACCATAACGATCCTTTTATGATGGCTAGTTTTCTTGCAATAACCGTGCAACGCGAGTGCAAAAAGCATGTAATTAGGCACTTTCCCCATACAATTCCGTATATAGCGAGTGAGAGAGGGAGGGAGGAGGTGGGATTCGTGTCAGTAGGTTCGCTGCGGTGGTCTGGAGCAGTCATACGCTCGCTACTCTCCTGCCACCACTTGTCTCTCTCTCTCAGCCACATTACGTGCTGAAATTGCCACATGATATATGTCGAGCGCCGCCACATAGTCCAGCTTTATTTAACTCGACTTATGTTGCGCGCCGCTAATTAAGGGTTAAAGACTGGAATTGAATCTGAATCACACTAACGTCAACACCACTGATATTAGTAGTAGTGGCAACACGCTACTGAAGACAGAAGATGTGAAAGGGGAGATGATGCCTGGATGGTGTTATTTTAACTTTAAGGTGAAGGACAACAACCTTATCCTTACTTACCATCATACAACCACTTGGATCAACACCACACTCACCAAAACAATATCTCAAGTCACAATAGATGTTGACCATTTCAACGCTTTCTGTTACACACGTGAGTGTATTTAGTATTGTGCTCACTTTTCTAATACAATTTGAAATGTTCTAGTCTATTGTTACCAGTCATTTATCTGTATGTGATTGAAGCAGGGTTATAAGTTGTGAGCCATTCTATAATATATAACACTTTTTTGTATATAATCGTAAAACATTTCACTCTTTAAACGTTTGAACTATTATTATTGCCTTTGTACTGTGGCCTTGCTCAAAATTAGTGACACAAACCTGGGAAGTGAATGACTCCAGCAAGGTAGAGGTGGGTGTTGCTGAGAACCAGACTGACCTTCATGTGAGTCTGGTGTCTGTCAATGAGTTTGTACCGGTGTTGACGATGAACTCCACCAACCTCACCCTTTGACTGACTGATTGGAGAGAACTTGGACTTTGTCACAACTTCCACAACGTCTAAGAAACACCCACTGTCTCCCCTTCCGTTCTACCGGGTTATCATCACAAGTACCAATAGCAACAAGGTTAGTACCTTATAAATAGGTCTGTTAGGGGAATATATCTGGGTATTTAGAGAAGTGGGTAATTAGCACGTGCATAGAAACTAAGCATCCGTACTCTCTCTCTCTCTCTCTCTTAATCTTCTGCCTTAATTACTCATAAAGCAGGCAAACATTTCATCATAACAATGTTATGTTTATTAAATCTAGGAAGACGTATGTTATAAGATATGTTTTGGAAACCTGCGTATATCTAACCTCTGGAAAAAAAAAAAATCCCGGTTTGCATTTCCAGATGTCCGTGGCTCCTGGTACAACATTGGTGGAGGTGCCTGATCTGTCCTCCCTGAAGGTAACCAACCTCCTCCCTGGCTCCTTCTACATCATACAAAACCTCAACATGTACACAACTCAAAGGTCACCACTCTACTATTGTTACTTGTATATACCTAAGTGAATACATTTATATCAATAATACTAATATAATACTAATTTTAACAATCAACATTATACTTAGAACACCATATTGTTTCGCCTACAGGTGGAAGATAGCTACTTTAATTTCATCAGAGTCCTGTTGACATATAATTATATATATTATATATATATATATATATATATATATATATATATATATATATATATATACCCTGTATATATATATTATATATATTGAGAATATATCACAAATACACGTGAGCCACTAAATGTTTCTAGTCTCTCAGTGGGGATCGAACCATCGACCATCAGAACGATAGCCGACGCTTTAATCAATTACACCACGGCAGTCTAAAAGACACTCAGCCTTCTATCCTATTTATGTTAGGGAGAAGGGAAACCCTCTAGGCGAATATATTTCAATTCAAACTTAGTTGTAGGATCCATATTCCAAAATACCATACACGGATTTTGAGTGTCCCGACGCAACTCGGGTTGAAATTGATTTCATTTAATTCTAACCCACAAAGCATGAGAGTTACAAATATTGAGAATATATCACAAATACACGTGAGCCACTAAATGTTTCTAGTCTCTCAGTGGGGATCGAACCATCGACCATCAGAACGATAGCCGACGCTTTAATCAATTACACCACGGCAGTCTAAAAGACACTCAGCCTTCTATCCTATTTATGTTAGGGAGAAGGGAAACCCTCTAGGCGAATATATTTCAATTCAAACTTAGTTGTAGGATCCATATTTCCAGAATACCATACACGGATTTTTGAGTGTCCCGACGCAACTCGGGTTGAAATTGATTTCATTTAAATAGACCACTGAAGAAAACACCATCTTTATTCACGAATGTTTGGTCTGCACTAGCTTCCATCTTCAGGCGAACATCATGATCCCAAAAGTAGATGAATATCGTTGTACAATTTACATCGTCTAAACTCTAATGGATCTAACATTAAAACAAAAAAGTTAACTTAATGTGTAAATAAGTAACTGATAGCTAAATATAAATTTAGTAGCGGACACCAAGAGCCTAAGTATCTAACACCTAAATTATAAATATAAATTATCAACACTCGTCAAGGTAAACAAGACAAAGCTAAACACACCCGACCTACGGTAACAGTTAAACAAGGGGTATAGCTTATATTATATATCACCTCTATGTATATTTGTTCAGTTGGCCACATGTTCAGATATTACATATTAATATTAAGTGTTGCTAGTATACAGTATATAAGTATATTCATAACACGAACAAAACCTATTTCGAGATATTCAAAGGCAATGATATTGTATGTACTGTTTGCTTATATTACACTATATATAACTGAAATGCACTATATAAATAGCTCCATAACATTTGGACCTTTGGACAACTCGGGTGTGAATAGAAACATATTACCCGACCCTAATATGAGGCAGAATAATGAATTAGTCACATATGGCGCGTTGCCTGGTAATAATCACATATTAATTCTTACTCCGGAGCCTATGTGTGTACTGTACATTGTAAATGGATTATACAATATTCACCTTAATATATAAATTATGCCCTTATTCTGCGAATGGTTATTGATTGGGATAATGTATATCTGCTTAAGTGGTAGGCGTTGAGAGAGAGAGAGAGATTGATTTTGATTTTGCTCGAGGGGCGAGTTTATTGAGCAGCGCCCCCCATCCTGTGAGGGGACAACCACTGGTAATGCGATACATACTGCTCAAAGAGCCATTATTCCACTGAAACAACAGCATCGTCGTCTGGTTACATTAATATTTGTGTTTATAAATCAGGTAGGCATTATTCAGATGTGTTACTATAGTTTCCTCATTTAATTGCCACATGGTCTGTATATACGTATCTCATGAACAAAAATAAAAAAATAAAAAGCAAGCTTGTAGTGAATGAATTATTAATTGACAGGTTGTAAATAATAGCACTGCATCACTAGTGCAATAATATGAGACTGTTCATATTTTTCATTACATCAATGGTTATTGAGATCATAGTTAGCTGAATACAATTATTACATACATGATGTGACTAATATTTCCAACTACATAAATTATTATGCAATAATAGTACCACTAATATATTACAATCATATGAGGGACACTTCACATTCTTCATTACATCAACGGTTATTGAGGTCATAGTTAGCTGAATACAAGAGTCACATACATAATGTGACTAATATTACCAACTACCGAAGTTATAATGGAATTATAGTACTATAAATATATTACAATCATGAGTGACATGGTTCAAATTCTTATTACAATAATAGTTATTGAGGGAATAGTTAGCGCAATATGACCAGTGGAGAAGTTTACATGCCGATAATAATATAATATTTAGTCGGGTGTGTGGTTATGGGAGAGAGGGAGGGGGGTTGTAGGAGGTAGAAGAGGAGGAGTATGGGGGGGGGGGGGGGGGGAGGAGGTAAGGTACTCCAGGGAGGCGGTGTGTGTCAGAGGGGAAGTATGTGTGTGTATGTGTTGGGGAGGGGGGGACATACTACATATAAATAAGTTATTTAGAGCCAGCAATAGTACCGAAGATAAAAATGGTAGTATGAAGACAATAATAATAATAATAATAATAATAATAATAATAAATAATAATAATAAGGGCACATATAATAATGTCTTCATATTCTTTCGGCTGTTTCTCTTAGGGGTCGCCACAGTGGATCGCTCGTCTCCATCTCACCCTGTCCCCTGCATCTTCCTTCGTCACACCAAGCACCCGCATTACCTCCGTCACTGAATTCATTTTTCTTTTGCCTGGTAGCTCCATCCCAAGCATCCTTCTCCCAACATACTCCGCATCCTTCCTCTGCACATATCCAAACCACCTCAATCTCGCTTCTCTCGCTTTGTCCCTGAGCCATCGTACATGCTCTGTCCCTCTAATATACTCTTATATAATTTTGTCTATCCTTGTAACTCCCAACGAAAATCGCAGCATCGTCAACTTTGCTACCTCCAACTCAGCCTCCTGTCTATTTGTCAATGCCACCGTCTCCATACCGTACAACATAGCTGGACTCACTACTTGCAGAAACCCATCTATCACAGATCACTCCTGTCACTCCTTTACACCCACTCCACCCGGCCTGCGCTCTCTTACCTCTCTACCACACTCTCCGTTACTTTGAACTAGTATTTAAACTCGCCGACCTTCACCACCTTTACAACTTGCAACCTCACCATTCTGCCGTCATCCCTCTCACTTACCCACAAGTACTCAGTCTTGCTCCTGCTAAATTTCATTCCCCTTCTCTCAAGTGTATACCTCCACCTCTCCAAATTTTCCTAAACCTATTCCCGTTTCTCGCAACATATCACAATGTCATTCGTAAACATCTTGTCCATGGTGACTCTTGTCTAATCTCATTCGTCATCCTGTCCATCAGCATTGCAAACAAGAAAGGGCTCAGAGTCGATTTTTGATGTAATCCCATCTCCACCTTGAAACCATCCGTCATTCCTACTGTACATTTCACCGCTGTCACACTATCCTCATACATACTGTATATTGCACCACCCTTACATACTTCTCTGCCACTCCCGAATTCCTCATACAATACCACAGCTCCTCTTTTGGTACCCTGTCGTAAGCTTTCTCTAAATCCACAAACACACAATGCAACTCCTTTTGACCTTCTCTGTACTTCTCTATCAACACTTTCAGAGCAAACATTGAATCTGTAGTGCTTCTCCCTGCCATGAAACAATGCTGCTGGTCACAGATCCTCACATAATTGCTCAACCTAGCTTCCAACAGTCTCTCTCATAACTTCATGGTATGGCTGATCGACTTGATGCCCCTGTAGTTACTGCAGCTCTGTACATCACCCTTGTTCTTAAAAGTCGGCAACTATACACTTCTTCTCCATTCCTCAGGCATCCTCTCACCTACCATGATTGTGTTAAACATCTAGTTAATAACCCCATTGCCATCTCTCCTAGACATATTCATGCTTCCACTGGTATGTCATCTGGTCTTACTGTCTTTCCATTCTTCATCCTCTTCATGGCTGTCCTCACTTCCTCTTTACTGACCCCTCGCACCTCCTGATTTACTACCTCTATAACATCCAACCTTCTCTCTCTCTCATTGTCTTCGTTCATCAGCTCCTCAAATTACTGCTTCCACCTTCTTAACACATTGTCTTCACTTGTCAGTACATTTCCCTCTGCATCCTTTATCATTCTGACCTGCTGCACATCCTGCCCCGCTCTGTCCCTCTGTTTGGCCAATCGGTACAAGTCCTTCTCTCCTTCTTTACTGTCCAACTTCTCGTATTATATAGCTCGTCATATGCCTTTTCCTTTGCCCTTGCCACCTCTCTCTTCGCTTTGCCCCGCATCTCTTCGCACTCTTGTCTACTTTCTTCATAGTTTTGACTATTCCATTTCTACTTCGCCAACTTCTTCGTTATATCATTCGTTATATATATATATATATATATATATATGTACTGTATATATATATATATATATATATATATATATAGAGAGAGAGAGAGAGAGAGAGAGAGAGAGAGATAAGTAGGAAGTTATGTTGATGAATATTCAAGTTCTGCTATCTACCTATTGGTAGACATTTCAACTCTCGAGAGAGTGACCTCTAGGTTTCTATGACATCCGTCAGTCGGCACCCCTCCTCCCACCTGAAACCACTGTCTTCACTCAATTCCATCTATCCAGCTCATTTTCCATCTGTCTATCCATATCTGCCCTTCCACCTCACTCATTATATTCTCGTATAGTAACTGCCTCGCTCTCCATACGCTCCACTTGACGGAACCACATCAAATTGTTCCTCTTTACACTATCCAACACATCTGTATCCGCCCCACATCGCTCTCTTACCTAGATAGCCGTCTGGTTAGCTCACATGAGTAACCATGTTACTCAACAGGCAATTATCAAGTAGCTCAATAGTATTTACTAGTCATGATATATCTAAACCCCTATGTATCAATGTTTAACTAAGTTCCTTTAATCAAGTGGTATTGTGAATATATTCCAGGTGTTCTAGAAGACCAAGTGTCGTGTTCGGGAGAGCCCTTTTCGCTTGTAGAATACATAATATTGTCTGTGACGATATTAGGCTCTCTGATTGTCATCGGATTTTGCTTCTTCATGAAACAGCTGAGGGTAAGACTAAGCAAAATTATGTAGAAAACATATATATTTATATATATATATATATATATATATATATATATATATATATATATATATATATATATATATATAGAGTATATACGGTATAGATTACATTTATATAATATGAAATATACAATCTGAACATACAAGCTGATTTTGTATAAAGCATAAACATTTGACAATATGTAATTAACTACTCAGAGTTTCCATAATAGTAGGGAATATACAATGAATGTACAGTACAATCGCGCTAAGAAGTCATGACTCGATTCCCAGTACCTTTTGTTCAGAAAGTGCTATCTGGCAACTATTGAGGCTCTACTATATTCATATATTACACACCGGGGAGAACTGTATTGAAGGACAAAATACCAAAAACTCGATATATAATTATTGTTGCTGTATATTTATCTCATTATGTGAGAGAAACCAAATAATACGAAAGTTGAGACGAAACCGAACGAAAGAATGTGAAACTCGTAGTATTTCGCTCACTAAATTCAGGATTAAAATATGGAGGAAGTCTCTTAAGGTAGGTTCACACATAGGCGAGTCGGAGCGCGAGGCCAACGCGAGTCACACTCGCCGCAAATCGCCGTTGATGGAGCCCGAACCCAACGTGAGTAGCAGCTGATGCGAGTAAACATGCATAGAACACGAATTTAACACGAGTTTACACGAATTTAACACGAGTTTACACGAGTTTACACGAGTTTACGCGAGTTTACGCGAGTGTTGGCGAGTTTAACACGACCCCAACACGCACCGCCAAAATTTGAAAAATAACGGTCAAATTCCAGGGTACGAATAGTGCGAGTTTACAGGAGTCTACATGAGTGTCACAGGAGTTTACATGAGTTTACACGTGTTTACACGAGATGAACGCGAGTCTACAGGAAGTTAACAGGAGTGTATATTCTATTTAATTTATATCTTTTATTTATTTATATTTTATGTTGGATATCAATCTGTATATTATTATTTGTCATCATATAATAATCCTATGCATATATTCCACATCATTCTTATTATGTATGGGTAGGAGGGTGGTGGGAAGGTGGTTTGGGGGATGGTGTGGGGAAGGTAGAAGCGTAATTGACTCATGTTACAAATATAAAGCCGATTGGTAAGGTAGTTTCGCAACCACGGATTTTCCTTTTTTTCCTTATCTTCGTACGGGTACGCTGGAAGTGGGTGGTGGAAGGCGGTTGGGGGTGTGGTGGGGGGAAGGCAGAAGGGTAAGGGACTTGTCACACAAATATGGAACCGATTGGTGCAGTCGTTTCGCCGCCACAGATTTTCCTTTTTTTCCTTATCTTCGTACGGGTACGCTGGAAGTGGGTGGTGGGAGGCGGTTGGGGGTGTGGTGGGGGGAAGGCAGAAGGGTAAGGGACTTGTCACACAAATATGGAACCGATTGGTGCAGTCGTTTCGCCGCCACAGATTTTCCTTTTTTTCCTTATCTTCGTACGGATACGCTGGAAGTGGGTGGTGGGAGGCGGTTGGGGGTATGGTGGGGGGAAGGCAGAAGGCTAAGGGACTTGTCACACAAATATGGAACCGATTGGTGCAGTCGTTTCGCCGCCACAGATTTTTTTTGATAATATAAACAGACTCGTGTGACACTCATGTAGACTCGTGTGACACTCATGTAGACTCGCGTGACACTCATGTAGACTCGCGATCATCAAATTTCTAAATAGTACAACGTGACTGTCACGCGAGTCTACATGAGTGTCACACGAGTCTACAGGAGTTTACGCGAGTTTACGCGAGTCTACGCGAGTTGGCGTCCTATTCCCACTTGACTCTCCAATTTTTGTGTCATCACAACAATTTTGGCCGCGTTCGCGAGTCTACGCGGTCCACCGCGAGTCCACGCGAGTCTGTACGAGTGTCGGCGAGTGTCGGCGAATTTGGGATAATCATTGGCGAGTGCAAAAATTTCATCACTCGCGTTGGAGTTGCGCTCCGACTCGCCTATGTGTGAACCTACCTTTAATGCTTGTATTACTTTGTAAACCAATAATACTGGGAGAAAAGTATTTCATAAAATTAAAACCAACAGTCAAAAGTAATATTCAACCCATAAGTGTCAATAACTCTCATAAATAAACACATAAAAGATTGTTATTTGCACATTTAATTGTTATTTGCACTTTTAATTCTCTAAGTGGGACAACAGTCTGCCTGAAAAAACAAAGGGGTCTCCAGTGTATTTTGGGAGAAAGCTTGAATACTCGAGAACAGCTTGTAATTTGTATAGGCAGACGATACATTTTTACTCTTAGAATATATAATAACCCATAGGGACACCCATATAAAAAACGAAAGATGGAAAATCAAGAGTTAAAGGAAAAAGGTGGATATAAAAGCAAAGAGATACACCTTCCCTCATATCCTGATAATGACTGACTTGGGGCTATTTTATTTAACCATGGTAAGAGCTTTCCCTACGACCTTTCCCGACCAGATTGACCCTTATCGCCTATCTGCATAACGGTCAATCTGGTCGGGAAAGGTCGCAGGGAAAACTCTTACCATGGTTTAATAAAATGGCCCTTGTTCGCTTCAATATCCTACGGGCGGCACGGGGATGGAAGTGTAACATGCTAGATAGCGCATGTACAAATTACTCTCCTTATTCTATAAGGAAATTGAAAACAAACATTACTTATATTTATTCAAACTACAACATAAATCAAATTTAGATGGCATAAATAGGTTAGTTTAGTCAGTCAGCCAATTATTGGGACAATCCAAAGACCTATAGTTTAAAATTAGGAAACAACCGGTCTCGAGGGGCAGTGGAAAATTGCCAGCGGTAGCCAGATTTGGGGACTTAGGTCCGAGAGTTAAAAAAATCGAGTCATGACTTCTTAGCGCGATTGTACAGTATATTAATACTGTATAACTATTGGTGAGGAGCCGCAACTATGTAAAAGTATAATATCTACGTCATATTGTGCTAGTATTAACAGATAAGGGGCCTATATTCCCATGCCATTAAATGCTTAAAACTCTGTGTCTAATACAAATTCAATCAACTAGTACTATTTATTATGGAAATATGTATTTTGAATAAGAACCCTACTATGTTCATGATTATACTACTACCTTTATCAATAATGGTAGCGGATCACCCGCATACCATGCACCACTAGCCAGTGTGTCTGTCATTCTGTCTGTCTGTCCAATGAATCCTAGGATAATTCATAGATGCTTACAAAATAATTATACATGAAATCAGACGGTCCGTGCGGATGTCAGTCAAAAATGGAAACCGATCTTACTCAAACTTGTCTCAAAGGTTAATTAAGGTCAATCATAAAGGTAACAAATATGTATTGGGTTTCAACTTTCTTACTACTCATTCAATGTTCACCATATTCACAATGATAGATTCTACATATATGCCAAACATACTGACCAACATTCAGCTAAATATTCCCAAGGTTAAGCTCAAAGGTCAAGGGTAAAGTTTAAAATCTGATTTATATATATTGCTTCTAAATTAATGTATAGATTTTACCCAAACATTGCAGAAATATATAAAGTACTTATACAAAGGTCAGCAGGTACAACAAATCAAATAATACTAAGAGTTCAAGGTCAAATGTTCAGGTTAATATAATCACTTCTGTATGGTTTAACCATAACCGTTGTGTGTGTGTAAGTGTGAGAGTCCGAGTGTAGGTGGTAAGACAGTGAAGCACGGGAACGAGGTGGCTTCAGAGATGGGGTCGTTTCGGGCCATGAGTGAGCACCGTGCCTCATGTGAAGGCAAGATGGCAGGTGCTCGTTGTACTCTATGTGCTTCACATGTCTCACTCCCTAGACTGGAACAAGACCTCACGGGCTTCACTGTTCATTGTAAAGCGGTGAATGTTAAGGCTCTCAGCCTATGCCCGAGAGGAAGTAAGTTGGAATATAGAAAAAAAAAAAAAAAAAAAAAAAAAATCAACAATTACATACAGTATATATATACAGTATATGTTTCTAATCTCTCAGTGGGGATCGAACCGTCGACCATCAGGACGATAGCCGACGCTTTAACCCCTTCATACTCATATGACGCAGAGGTTGCCAGATTAGCAATAAGAAATAAAGTTCTCTCACTCTTATAATTACCTCCCAAAAATTAGTTTTCTGCCCACAACTAACTCAAAGACAACTGCAGAGGTTGAAGTAACTAAACTAAAGGTTTCTAAATTCCCCTGATGGTAACAAAGGCTTTAAAGCATCCCTAATCGGCTCAAAATCGCGTCATATGTCGGAGTGGGTTAATCAATTACACCACGGCAGTCTAAAATACACTCAGCCTTCTATCCTATTTATGTTAGGGAGAAGGGAAACCCACTAGGCGAATATATTTCAATTCAAACCTAGTTGTAGGATCCATATTTCCAGAATACCATACACGGATTTCTGAGTGTCCCGACGCAACTCGGGTCGAAATTGATTTCATTTAATTCTAACCCACAAAGCATGAGAGTTACAAATATTGAGAATATATCACAAATACACGTGAGCCACTAAATGTTTCTAATCTCTCAGTGGGGATCGAACCGTCGACCATCAGGACGATAGCCGACGCTTTAATCAATTACACCACGGCAGTCTAAAAGACACTCAGCCTTCTATCCTATTTATGTTAGGGAGAAGGGAAACCCACTAGGCGAATATATTGCAATTCAAACCTAGTTGTAGGATCCATATATATATATATATATATATATATATAGATAAATGATATATATGTATATATATATATACTGTATATATAATATATATACAGTAGATAAATGATATATATGTATATATATATATATATATATATATATGCTGTATATATATATATATATATATATATATATATATATATATATATATATTATATATAGCATACTGAATGTGTATCTCCAATAAATGCGTAAATATGAGTTTTGTTATAGCATTTAAATATACAAGTTATGGCAATTGTCCAGTTAATTCTCAGATTGTGAGTATCGGATGTACAAAGCTAAATATGTGTTCGCCAATTGCACTCGTGTTGTTACTTAACCCTTGTCTATCGGGGCCCAACTTAAGTCCGTATCGAAAAATTTGGACTATGTGGCGGGGCCCGACTTAAGTCTGCATGCAATTTTGGCGCAATATTGGCTCTGAGAGAGAGACGAGCGACGGGAGGAGCCTGGGTTACCTCATGACCGCTCGCCACGGCCGCCGTGGAGCGACTGAGATGTACTCCACTTACATCCACCCTCACTCCCTTGCTACATACGTAATTATATAAAGAAATTACCGTACTTTAGCAATTTTGCCCTTCGGTTGCACGATCGTTGCAAGACAACCAATGATCGTAGAAGGATGGTTCAGGTGTCATTGGAAAGCTCAATTTCAGGGATACATACTTGTATTACGCTCTGGGTCTTGTTTATGCATGAAAAAGAGCACGGAAACAACCCCATTTATGGTAAAAAAAAACGCTGGGCGGCACAGTGAAATATACTCCACCACCCGCTCTTAAGGTGTTAAGGAGTTTTGAATTCATTATGTTGAGTTACACTATGATTTTACCAGTTCTAATTGTAGAGTATTAATTATACTTTTTTATTGATTTGTAGTATCGGAAAAATTATGACGGTAGTAATATAAGGGCATCTGTTCCATAAAACGTTATAGTAAAGCAATACATGATTATTTGTTTGCACAATGTCTTTCGTACATCGCAGATAACTCTTTATATGTATATTATTGTATGATCAAGAGCAGATTGAAGTGTAATAATAACATTTTAGTGCACTGCACACTTAAATACCATAACACGTTAATTGTGTTATATTAATTGCATACCACACATATATTTTTTGGTCCATAGGCCTACTTACATTAACTGTTTTTCAAATGTAATTGTGTGTACTTCTCTGCGTTAAGGATTATAAGTTATACAAGTGGTAAATTAGCTCATACTCATTATTTATGAAGCGCAAAACAAGAGGCAGGGAAGTACATTGGAAGCACATACAATGATTAACGAAGATCCAAAATTATCTGTGATGATTTTGTAGTCATTGAAGTTTGAGAACAATTAACATTTTCAGAAATATAAGTTCAATGTTTACATGCAAGAAATGAGATGGAAGTTCGAAACATAAAGGACTGAATAAGTTGGGGTAGGTTAAATAATTTAATACATTGAACAAAGCACATCCTTTTTTGTGATTTAGTGTTTGTATGTGCAATAAAAGCTTGAAACTACAGCAGTGTCCCTAAAAATATAATAATATCTTGATCACTATCATTATGCACCACTGGTAAACAGGAATCTTGGCAGATAATATTAAAACACAACGTTTGTGTGTATTCTACATATATTAATATTGGAGGTATTTTAACATATTTGTATATTTTTCAACTTAACAACATTTGCATACTCATTCATTTTATTACCTACTTGGCGCACACAATGATTGCAGTAATTCCTGTGTTTTTGTGAGTGATTATTGTTGTTCACTTCATCAATGTAGTAGGAACCGAAAGAGTACTGTGGGCATTTGAAGTTAAAGTGAATAGGACCTTCGTAATCTATCTATCTATCTATTGCCGGACGCCTTACTTCCCTTACGAGGGTGGCCATACACAGAATGCCCCCAAGCGGACCTATACCCTGTGAGAGGGACAACCCGAGCCAGTTTAGTGAAGGACTTACAGGATTGACCACTCAATTTAGGATCCGTCCGACTCCGAGGCCCTCTGTGTATCTTGTTAGCACTATTTTTCTACAGTGGTGTTCGGCTAATCCATCCACTAACCTGCCTTACCCTTAGGTAAGCAGTACGGATTTGTATCAGGTTTTCTCCCCTAGATAGGTTGCCAACCAAGGCTGAAGAGTCCCATCCACCCGGATTTGTATAAGGTTGTCTCCCCTAGATGAGTTGCCGACCAAAGCTAACGAGTCCCATCCACCCATCTTATTACCTTCGTAATACATTTGACTATTAATATCCTACCTATAATTGATATAAAGTTAAAATTAATTGTTACGACTGGGGTTCAAATATATCAGGGCTCTTATTCATTGGACTAGTAATGGCATAAATGTTACAACGGAAAGCGCTAGCTCCAACCTCTGAAGTATATTCCCAGTGAACAAAGAACACAAATACTCTACAGAGTTCTATATGAAATAATTGGCTATCAAACTCTCAATAAATGTGCGTCTACTCTAGGCTTAATGTTATGTGAAAACAGCCTATTACTACCTATAACCGAAGGTGCTTGGTTATGGTATGCAAAGTAAGGTGGTAAGAGAAGTTACAGCTTACGTTACTTTAATCAATAAATGTCAGGCACTCCTGCATGAAAGAAAGTGCACTAAAGTCCTTCAACACTAACAAGGAATCTTCTTTAAATGTTAGATGCTGTAAAGATGCTCGTATCGGAAATGGAACCCAAAAAGGCAGGCAGTGGAACAATGCTCGTGCAGGCTATGCACACAAAAAGGCAGAATATATAATGCCGTCGGAGCCAAGAATATCCTAAACACTACAACACTAATAATAATCGCCACAATGCAGTATTCCTATCAACAAAAAGAGCCTAAGTCGTTTGTGTCTCAATACATCAAACTAGGCTGCGAAATGCTTGTGTAATCATAAATGGGTGTGCATAAAAAGAGTAATTAGGTTAATATACTTAATGTCTACTATGATTGATAAAGTCTAGCTAGAGTCAATGATACGAGATACTGGTGCGCATGGCATGCTGCATAGCCTAGTGCAAATCTCAAGTCTGTGCGTCAAATATTACGTTATAATGAAGGGTAGCTCTCTTGAGAAACCTTAATACCGAAGTATTAAGCGTTCTCCTGGCGTACCTCAAAGACAAACAATCGAGACTAGAACAGTGCAGAATGGTATAGGCAAAAAGCCCTCATTCGTGCATGCTCTACTCTCAATGGCACACAGACTAGAATTTACTCAATCAACTCCAGTTCTCAGGTATGTCGTGCCGCTTTTAACTAAAGCCAGCACTCATAGGAAACAATACCTATTATATCAGACTCCCAGTCAAGCATTATCTAATCCAGCAGAACATTAATAACTAAAGGAAGTGGCAATATGAAAGCCAACCAATGCTTCGTGATCCACTTATCTTAACAACTAACATACACAGGTTATATCAGACCTTAACACACAATACAACTGGCCAGCATGAAGCTGATTTTGCAGAGTTAACCAGAGGGGATATAATGTTAATAAAGGTGGTGAAAGATATAGAAAATGAGAGAGATAGGCAGAGGAAAAGATTCTCAGGTGCGGAGCGGGGATAGATAGCAAGGGACAAAAAAGATGGGTGTGTTCTAGAAACCAGATCTGAGGGAGAGAGTGGCGAGGAACCAGTATATATACTCGCACTAGCTCGAGCCGCGTGGGAAAACAGCGGTTACAAGTGATCTGGCCACTAACAAGAGCTCACAGCATGGTAAGGACCTCCCTCCACCAACCCCCGCGAGGCAGCCAGCCGTGACGTCATCGAGCGGGACAAAAAACACTGCGCGCCCCCTCTCACTCTGTTCTACTCCCTCTCTCTCTCCCAGATCCTATCATTACTAGTTAATGACAAAACATATACTTTACAATTAAATATATAAAGCCTTGACATGGGCGAAAACAAAGAGCCTTTCTGGACTGCCCATGACACAAGCTTTCATATGAAATAAAGCACACTCTAATACATAAACTGTAGCCCCATCCACTGCCCTGGCGATCCTAGTGAGTCACTGTAGGACAAGCCATGCGGTTCTAACGGAGTGGTCAACGTCACATAATAAGTTCAAATTTGATCATAACACCAGCCTCCCACTATCCGTTAATGGAACCCTCCCTCGTTCCCATATCACGCTATTCTGTACAGCCTATTCGGAAGGTTTTATTATTACTTAATAAAAATGTATAAAGAGTTTACGAAACTAATACTTTATTATGTTCCTTCCAACAACCAACTCTACTCCTAAAATCGATTAATGAAATTTACAAACACATGTGGCAGTCCGTGGATTTGAACCCAGGACGCTCACACCGAAAATCAACACCTTATGCATCGCACCACGAAGACAGTTAAAGGTTGGTGGACACTGCCTACGATTTATTATGCAACTTCGAATCCTGCATATCAATCTAAGCATGTACACACATCCCAACTGCAACTCACGTAGGCTATGCATATGTGAATGGAAAGAGCTTTTCAGACACAATAATGTCAAGCTCAACACATTTCATATTCAACCAAAGAACCAATAACAAATAATTTACTTAAGCATATATGGTAGTTGAGTGATGTGATTATACAAATGATTCTAAGCATAAATTGTCCTATAACAACAATTATAATAACCGTTTAAGAGGTATTGACGGTTTTATATAGTGTCCTTCCCCACATCGCTGTAATGGACTCTTCCATGCCAAATAAGGCGCGTTTTCGCGAGACAATTTACACAGGTACACCCAGGTATACCTGGGTCACCTCAATTTTCCCGAGTCCCTGTACCTAGGTGTACCTGGGTCGACCCAGTCCCAGTGGATGTTTTCGCGAACCAGTGACGTCACCTGGGACTGGGTCTATCTATCTATCTATTGCCTGACGCCGTGATCCCCGAAGGGGTGGCCACGAACGAACCGCCCCCATGCACCTCTGTCCCCAGTCAGTCGACGCCCCTCCCCCCAACCAGCACCGCCTTCATTCATGTAGTTCCTCACTCCATCCTTCCACCTCATATTCGGTCTACCTCTCCCCCTCTGTCCCTCCACCTCGCTCTCGTACACCCTCTTAGTCATTCTCTCGCTTTCCATACGTTCCATATGACCGAACCATCTCAAGTTGTTCCTTTTCACACTTTCCAGCACATCTACCTCCACACCACACCTCCTTCTTACTTCCTCATTAGTCTGTCTATCCCTCCATGTAATTCCGCACGCACTCCTTAAGTAATTAATTTCCACTGCTCTCACTCTTGGTCTGAGTCTCTCAACCAACGTCCATGCTTCGCTTCCGTAAGTCAGTGTCGGGATTACCACACTGTCATGCAAGGACTTCTTCACTTCCATACTGACCACCCTATTTCTTGTTACTGCTTTTAGCGTTCCTACAACCCTCTTCCCCTGTTGTACCCTCTCCCACACCTCTTCATCCATAGTCCCATCTTTACTCAACACACTGCCCAGATACTTAAAAGAGTTGACGATCTCCATAGCCTGACCGTTCAGCTTCACCTCACACTCTGTGACTTCACCCCTTTCGAAGACCATAACCTTGCTCTTCCCCGTATTTACCTTCAAATTCCGTTTTTCGCACACTGTTCCAAACTCATTTACCAGACCCTGCAACTCCCATTCATTATCACTCATCAGAACTGTATCATCCGCAAACAGCAGTATAGGTAGCTTCCACTCAATTCCCTCCCTTTTCAGCGATACACCAACATCCACTGCTCTTGATAGTATTTCTTTCATAACTCCATCCATATATACAGTAAACAACCACGGGGACATCACACACCCCTGTTTCAAACCAACATTCAGGTCAAAGAACTCGCTCTGCTCACTCTCCACACGTACTGCCGCCTTTGCACCCTCATACATGCTCTTCACTGCTTTCAGCAACTTGCCCTCTACTCCGTATATTCTAAGTACTTTCCACAAACCTTCTCTATCCACTCTGTCATAGGCCTTCTCCAAGTCCATAAAGGCAACATACACCTTTTGTTTCTTCTCCAGATACTTCTCCACAACACAATTCAGGGTAAAAATCTGATCTACACATCCTCTTCCCTTCCTAAAGCCTCCCTGCTCGTCGCCTATCCATTTCTCCGTTCTCACTCTCACTCTCTCAATCACTACCCTACTGTATACCTTCCCTACTACGCTTAGAAGACATATTCCTCGGTGGTTACCACACACTCCTCTTTCCCCTTTGCCCTTATATAGGGGGACTATTATGCCAGTCTTCCAGTCATCGGGTGCACTCCCCTTCTCCCATGCTAGTTTGCACATTTTCCATACCCATTCTATCACTATCTCACCACCATACCTCAACATTTCCCAACACACTCCATCTGTTCCTGGTGCTTTCCCCAACTTCACTCTTTTCATGGCTTCCCACACTTCTGACCTCCTGATTCCCACCTCCTCCTCCACTACTTCTCTTCTTCTCCCTCCCATACCATATCCAGCTATGTTTGCTGGCTCTTCATTCCTTTCATTTAGCAACTCACTGAAGTACTCCCTCCATCTTTCGACTCTCTCTTGCTTCTCGGCTAGCATTCTCCCATTCTTATCTTTCACACCCTTACTGTTTCCCTTGCTACCTTCCCTACCTTGGGACTGGGTATACCTGGGTAAAGTCAGCCATGGGTACCGAGGTGGGCTGGGTTGGACTTGGTTGACCTAAGATATGCTAACGTCACATATGACAACAAACAACATGGCGGAAAATGTCGGGTACGGTGAAGAACTCGTTCCCAGTGATACGAGTGCTTGGCTATTTTTACAAGATCTTGCATTTTTTACCCTGACAATGCGATCTTGGAAGTTTTACTAATGATCTAGGATTTATTTAGGAAAGTTATTTTTTGTTTTATTTTGAGGGGATATACCTTGTCCTTTTCTAACACATTGATGTGTTGTTGTTTTTTTTATCTCATATTGCATGTATTTAAAAAAAAAAAAAAATCGCATGCCATAATAATATTCATAATAGAGAAAACAAAGGTAGAGAATCCTATATCAGTGCCTCTTTATTGGAACGGCCATATTGGAATATCTCAGCCAATCAGAGGGCCGTAATCCAGCCTGGGTAAAGTCAGGCTCAATTTTCCCGATCTTTAGGTCAGACCAGCCTCAAAATCGCGAAAACAGAAACAGGCTTGGACGACCTGGGTACACCCAGGTCGACCAAGGCCCATACAAAGCTCGCAAAAATGCGCCTATAGTTTCCAGTATGTCCCAAGTGTGCTAATATGTCTATAATAATTTTGAAACTTACAGAATTATAGTACCTTGATAATAACATGGTAAAATGATTGCAGTTAGATCGGGGTCTGGTAAGCTCTATAACAGTTAGGCCATATAAACAATACATAAGATCAGTGATGGAATACGCAAGCCCAGCCTGGGCTTCTAACCTAGCTGAAACACATCATAAGACCTTACAGACTATTCAAAACAAAGCCCTGAAGATCATTACAGGCTGCACAGCTACTGCACCCACAGATCACCTACATCAAGAAACCAAAATCCTCAAAGTCAAAGACCATCTGGACATGAGAGGCACTCAATTCCTGGCAGCAGCCTCCACGAACCAAGACCACCCACTAAACTACATGGCAACACACCCACAGACACCAAGAAATATCAAAACAACACCCAGCACATGGTATCACACACAATTATTGTCCTCTCTCCCTCCCTGCCCACCCCGAACCAACTTCCAGAAGCACATCCATACTCATATCTCTCACCGATCCATCCACTCACTCACAGACAACACGCAGCTGCATGCACGACCTCCCGAAATCCATCCTTCCGAATCCTCCCTTCCTCGCGAGGACAGAGTCCACCTGGCCAGGCTGAGATGCGGACACCATCCAGCTCTCCTGAGCTATCAGAAGAGACTGGATGACTCCGTTGTCGATGCCTGCCCGGGATGTAACACAGCACCCCATACCATTAAACACATCATAGAAGACTGCATTTCACACAACCACTTACGCCAACAACACAATCTACACTCAATGAGAGCTCTGTGGGAAAGCCCGATCGTGGCCATGGCCTTTCTCAGGGACTCGGGGCTGTTCGGCCAGGCAGCTTAGGGAACAACAACAACAACAACAACAACAACAGTTAGGCCAGCCTTATGGGGAAATACATGAGAAAATGCCATTTTCGACAGGCAATATCTCTGTAACGAGTAAACTTTGGAATTTTGCTTATAGAATATTTTATGCTTAGATTATTTTTCTTAACCTAATCCTGAAATTGGAACGTCTATTTCGGGACACCCTGTATATATCTATGATCAAACACAAGGCAAGATATACCAAAGGTACAATATGAGAGGTATATTTATACACAGTACACAAATAGGTCACACAATAATGCTACAATTATACTTAAGTACAAATACAATGTACATTCACAAAATAAATGCGATTTGTGTTTAGTTGAGTTGCAGTTGAATATAAAAGAAGAAATTACACTTTGGTTGAGTCTGAGCTGAAAGGTACAGTCATGCATTCTCTATAGAGTATGTTTTCTTAAATACAGTATTTGTTAGTAGTCTTGGCAAATCCAACGTCAAGGCTATTAACCTAATTGCAATGACGACTTGTCTATTTTGACTGCTATGTCGTCATCCCAACTGCGGTTAAATAAGAAAACGTCTAGAGTCTACTCCTTAACTTGCTCTAGGAGACGTTGTACATTAACCAAAACTACCACCGAAGGTGAAAAACGCATAGAAGAGAAGAAAAAGGGATTTACCTGAGATACAGCTGATAGCCCAGCCCGTCTCCTGTCCATGTTTACATCTGGGCGAACCTGAGCGCATGCGCCGTTGGCCAACCATCATTTTCACCCGCGCTCTCATATGATTCAAACGTCTTTGCCTTGTGCTCTTCCATCCACCCTGTCACCCTCATTTTTCGGCTTCTTTAGCCTTCATTTATGTTAGACAGATGCTACGTGGTTTAGGGCACACGTGAAATGGGCTCCAGAATGTTTGGAATGTTTCATATGGAGGTCGCGTGTGATAATAGTCGATACCGAAGGTTCGAGGGGCGCCTTGCTTCCCCCGTCATGTTTATTCACTCTTTCTCTTTTCATATTGTCTTTTCTGTTAGTTCTGGGCATGGTTTTAGCTTATTAGTAGGTCTAGCCTAGCTGGTTTTCTCATTCAGGATTTTGCTATGCCCAGATGAGTTTTCATGTTTCATAGCCTAGGTGTTTACGTTTGGTAAAAATCCAGATATTCGGTGGTGGCGTTGCTCGTGTTGTAGAGTTTGTGTCGGCCGAATTATAGCGTTATTCCCGAGTCGCCCCTTTCGAGCCTTCATTGTGTCTCAAGGGGTCAGGCGTAGTGTGATTCAAGATTCGTCACACCACAGGGTTTTTTCGCACCTGACACATTCTATGCTGACGCCTATGCCCACCTTTTTCTCACCAGTGTTCATTTGCTGGTTTTTGTTTTTTGCCTTACTGTTTCACCTCCATCCTTTCGCCCACCTTG